>BQNB010074481.1:1151-29612 GCA_026074375.1 Tanacetum coccineum | reverse complement strand
CCGCTTATTTAACCACTTAGATAGGGTGTTTGAAATTGCCTAGTTTAAGTGCTTATCTTCCGCATTTTTACCAGATAAGCAATCCAAAAGACTCATAACTTGATGATCAATAATGCTAATAGAGCATCTATAAATTGTCAATGTTGATATCCAGTTATGTCCTAACTCCTAATACAAAAAGTATTAAATAAAATATTAAGTAGTGAAAGCATCATAACACAACCACCAACATTTAAATAAGACAACATTCTAGTATAACAATAACCACCAAAAGAAAGTACAATAATTCAATGCAATTAAAGAATAGTGTAAACTATATTTTTGGTCCTCGTGGTTTGCTGGGTCTTTCACTTTTGGTCCATTTTTCAAAAAACATACGTTATTCACTTTTAAAAGAGAAAATCGCACAAAACCGCAAGGACCAAAAACGCAGTTAACTTTTATCTATAATATAATAGATGAAAAAGACCAAAATACCCTCTTAATTAACGGGCAAACATAGGTCAAATGATGACACTAATGAAATTGGACTGAAAGTGAAACGGGTCGTCGGACATTGGAGTGGATCTGTAAGTTTTTTTAAAAATGGACCAAAAGTAAAAGACCCGGCAAACCACGAGGACCAAAAATGTAGTTTACTCTAAAGAATACTATAAAATAAGTGAACTTGTCTGCATGATGAGTTTAATGCGGTCAAGAGCCGCAGTAACAGTTTTGGCAGCAGCACCAGAAAGCGCGCCAGCAACAAAGACAACAACATCTTTAGGAACCAACCTAATGATAGCCAACGGGTGTTTCTAGAGCTGCGCACCTGTTGGTTCAAATTCGGCATTGAAACAATGGCAAAACCACCACTGCTTCCATGTGGACGACATTTATTGTCAGAAAGCTGAAGTCGGAGTTGAGGAAAATGCTTGTTTCCATGTTAAGGTTGCTTCTTGTTGTTGTTGTTTCATTTCACATAAAACCCTCACATAATATCCCTTTTTTTTATAGGATGGATTGTTTGTTGGTTGCATACCACCAAATTCTGTTTCAACTATCTTAAAATATGTCTCTTTTTATACTAATAGTAAAATAATATTTTATAAGATTATCTATCAAGGAAAAACGTACAGTAATTCTTATGAAAATCTTTATCCTATCTTCATATATTAGAAAAACAGTTGACGATTACCCACTTATACCAACGACAATGTATCATATCACAGCGTCAATGTGTGTGTGTGTGTAAATAATTAGTTATATCTTTTGTGTGTATATATGGGCGTTTAGCAAGTAAGAGTGAAAAAAGTTTTTAAATAAGGGTTTATGCTTGTCAATTTTGATAGTCAATAGGGCAATTCCTCGCACATAATTATGGGAGCCATTGAAAGGTGACTAAAACACCAGAAACGGGGATTACCCGAGCTAATGATACAGGCAAGAACACTTTCTGGCAAGTCCCATTAACTGATCATAACAAGCATTTAAAGAATTAATATATAACATTTCTTTTCATAAGTAATTATATTTCAATAAAACAACATTATGTATTTTATAAGTTTTGAAGCAACCCTTTTTATCTGTTTATATGTATTATAGGTATTCTTTTATGTTATTTTGAGACTTCTTTTTAATCATAGTTTCCGCTCTTTAGGCTCACTACACGTGGTTTTTACCCACCACCACACAGGGTAAATCCCTCTCTATTTGGGAGGTTGGCATAGCCACTTAAGAGTTGTTTGCACCTAGGAGAAATTGAACTTGGAACCTCACCTTTTAGTGTGATAGTCGCAAGCCTTTTTACCAATAGACCACCTATAAGTGGTTGTTATTTTGAGACTTAAGAGTGGTACTAAGTTAGTAAATGTTTTGAGACTTGTCATGATTAACAGGACCTATTAGTTTTGGTTAACTTAAATCTTCGAGTCAAAAACCAGTTAGCCTACTTTTACACATAGCTTGTCACACCCCCAAATAGGGCCTGGACGGAAACACGTGTCCGGGGGCGTGACGTTTTGAAAATCATAACTCATTGTATTTATTAAAAGGATATGTCTTACAAGATTTCAAATGATATAAAATATTTTGGAAGCGTAAAATAGTTTTCAAAAGACAACGAGTATGAATGCTAAGAAAAATCTTGAAGGATGATATCATATGGCACGTAGACTCCACATAGCACATCAGAGAATTCCAAAGCTAAGCACCTGAAAAACATGCTTAAAACGTCAACATAAAGTTGGTGAATTCATAGGTTTAATTCAAACGTTATCAAGGTGGACCACAAGTTTTTCAAAACGTATGCGACAATTATAACACATACAACTTCAGATAAAAAGGCATTTATTGTTGCACTAAACTCATGACACCGAGGCTAATAACATAACACAGAATGTACATTGCTATATAATATAATTGCCCTTCCACGTGTCCGACCAAAGACCACCTAACCAACCTTCGACATGACATATATCTGTTTGTTCGGTACCGCCGAAACAAATGAGCGCTACTCACCCGGATAAGGATAATTAGTCCCGATAGATCTATCTATTCCTTCGCGCTTACTTAACCAATCCAGATTCAATCAGCTAGAGGTAACTAATGGTTCATGATATTTCGGGCAGTAGTGGTCTAAACGCTTAACTCAGGCAACACGTAAACAGGGATATCTCACGTATAGTACTTGTGACCAGTTTTAAAAATAAGCAATGTGTCTCACCCCAAGTTAATAAACACTTATTCAAAACGAGTAAAAATGTAGGGCTATGAACTCACCTTGATGTTGTAAAGCAACCAGCATAAATGCAAATAATAAGCACAGAAAAAACGGAAAACGGAATGGCTCAATCAAGAAGTTACGGTTTATCTTAACAGCTATACTCCACTAGATTAGAATGATGACTTTGGGTTTTTCGATGGATGGATATATCAACGCGACACGTTGATAAAGGATTTGGATTTCAAGTTGGATGAGTTTGGTGGTTGGTTAAATAAAATAAATCAAAAAGTAACGCAAAGTATGTAATATATTTCGTATATATTACCTATGAAAAAAATGAAAAATTATATAATTCATATGGTGAATTATATAATTAAAGAAAATGACCAAAAGCATAAGTCGCAGTATATAATACTTTACAAGTATTCTATAAGAAACGTGATAAAAATAATTGGAACAAAATAATTTGACACATGTTCAAAAATCACTAATTAAATTAATAAAGAGTTCTTGCATAAAAATAAACACACGTTTTAAAGTTACGAATTAGATAAATGACGTTCTTAAAGTTTTTACAAAAGTAATTATTTGTTTATTAGGCGAGAATTATAAAATAACATTTTACAATTTAGTAATTTTTTTTTGTTTCCTTGACGGGTTTTAGCTAAAATAGTTATCTCATTTGTAAGAGTATAGTTTTTGTTTATTCACCGGTTTATGGTATAATTACAATTAAATAATCTTAAAGCTATATAACTTTGTCATTTTATCGAGTTTCTAAAATAATAGAAGTTTTAGTGAAAAAGTAATAAGTATAGTAATTTATAGAAATTTCGGCTTGACCTATTCGTTTATACAACGTTTCCCATATTTATAAAATCTAATGTTTTCCACTTTGAAAACAATCAATATCGCATTATATTTGCACGTTTCAATTTATAACTAACCGAGATTGACATATAATAATATAAGCAAAACCAAACACACCCTAAGTGTTGTTAAATTCAAGTCCAAACACTCGATATGAGCTGAACCAAACGCACCCTAATGGCTGAACCAAACAGCCCGTTTGGCTGTTATCCACATAAACAAAAGCCCCTGTTGGGGTTGTTAACCCCAAAACCAAACACCCTTTTTGGGTGATAAAACACAGACCCAAACACACCCCTTACGGTCTTTCTGCTCACCCAAACACACCTTCGCTGTTAAACAGCCAACGAAACGCCCCTTTTGGGGCTTTTATACACACATACAAACACACCCGAAAGCTGTTAAACTCAGATCCAAACGCCCCCTTGGGCTGATAAAACGGAACACACAAACACCCCTTTACGGGCGTGTATACCGACCGGCATAAAAGAATCAAAAAGAAAACTAAATAAAACAAATGAAGAAATCTTGAACAACGAAACATCCAAAACTAGTTATTAGTTTTTACAAAATATTTAACCAACCAAACTTTAAAAATATAAAGTGTGAAGCGGTGGTGGTTTACAGCGGTTAAGCCGCGATGGGGCTGTAAAGGTGGTTATGGCGAGGCTCGTGTCGGCTGTGATGAAGCAGTCGTGAAGATGATGGTGGTGTGGGGGTGTGGCGACTGGTGAAGGTGGTGTGGGCTAGTTGCTGGGAGATGGCGGTGATGAGGGGTTTAGGTGGTGTGGGGTTCGCGGTGGTGGTGGTGACGTGGGGATGGTGGATGTGGTTGTAAGATGGATATGGTAGTGGTGAACGTACGGTGTTCGTCGGAGATGACGGCTGAGAAGATGGTGGCAATAAGGTGGTGGCGAAGGGGAGGGTGGTGACGAGGTGGTTATGGTGGAGATTGGTGTGGTGGTGATGGATGTGATGGTGGTTGGTCAGAAATCGGCGGTGGCCGGAATTCTTTTCGGCAGCGGCGCCGAAAGTGGAGAGAGGAGTGTGTGTGAAGTGTGGAGGCTAGGTTATGGTAAGAATGAAATGGGAACCCTAAAACTTATCCTTATATACCCAAAAGTATAAAAAGGTAATGCAAAGTGTATAGAAGTTTAGGGTTAATAATGAAACTTATTCTCACAGAGACTAAAGGTGTAATTATTGAGTATAGTTTTGTAAAAATAGTGGTTCGGGACTCGTTTGGGCGAGTTAATGAGTATTTACTTGACTATTATTTATAAGAATATTTTATAAAGTTTATTTAAATTGTTTTGTTAATTATTAGATGCCACGATTAAACTTTGACCGAAAAATAAACTTTAACTTGAGCATTCGTGTTTTAAAACAAACGTTTTTGAATAAAATGAATAATAATTTATTAAATATTTTTATTTAATAACATATGATAATTAATATAATTTAATTATTTTCAGGCCGGTACGCATCAAGTGACTTTTTTAAATTTATGCGGGATAACTTTTCGGTTTTGAGCCAAATTTAAATGTAATGGATAAAAATCGAAATATTGATCGGAAAAGTTTTAAATTATGATCGGAAATTTACGGGGTGTGACATCCTTTCCCTGTTATGAGAGCTTCGTCCCGAAGCTCAAGGTGAAGTATTCGACGATGGTTTAGATTTAACGAAAAGGTGTAGATTGCAACGTACTTTATCAATCGGAATGCAGCTTTGTGTCAAACGTTCAACCTCGTGGTCCATGATTTTGATTTGTTGACGCGATGAAGCTTGCCGTCGATTTGAATTTCATTTCGCGAAATGGTGAGTTTTTCATCGGAAAAACGGTTCTTCGGGTTTGGCACGTGAAAAG
The DNA here is from genome assembly GCA_026074375.1 of Tanacetum coccineum. Taxonomy (NCBI): domain Eukaryota; kingdom Viridiplantae; phylum Streptophyta; class Magnoliopsida; order Asterales; family Asteraceae; genus Tanacetum; species Tanacetum coccineum. The sequence continues at coordinate 24,168 of BQNB010074481.1, read as the reverse complement.
TACTATTTATTCGGCTTAGTTGTTTGAAAGTTTGAGTCGGTAAACGACGGTTCCATCTTTTGCAAGAATCTTGAAAGGTCCAGTATATATCTAAGGTTGAGCTTTCCCTGTTTGCTAAAGCATATCACTCCTTCTGAGGCGATACCTATATCATGATCTTAATTCCAACTTGAATTTGTAAGAGTTTTCGTCTAACGCCGGCATAATCCTTTTGATGATCACAATTACCCAAATGATGTCGTAACTGCTCGTTGTCTTTGATAGCCTTGCGATATGATCCATGTCTATATTTTCCCATATCCAATGGGGTATTTCTAGTTGCACCAGTAAACCGAATGGTTTCTGATAATCATCCCTCATCTTTAAACTCGTCAAGCACTTGTTGACATAGGTGGCGATGCGTGCTTCCATATCGGGCCATTGGTGAAACTGTTTAAGATTATAATAGATCTTATCTGATTCCAGGGTGAATGAAATAGTTAGGTGTGTGTGACTCATGTTTGATCAATTATCCTAAGTTTGTAACGCCTAGTAACGAACTCCTGCTCCTAATTCAAAGAGTTTTATTAAGACGATTCTCATGCTCTTTGTCTAGGGCATGAAGGTCCTCATTCTTAATGTTTGCTTTCTTAAGACATCCATTTGTGGCTCATGAATTTGTGGCAGTAGGTTTGAATTGATGGTCATAACTAAGGCTTTCACCCCGAGAGGCTTAGTTTGTTCCTTTCTGCTTAGCGCTTCTGCTACAACGTTTGCTTTTACAAGGTGGTATCGAATTTGGTAATCGTAATCACTGAGCAATTTTTAAAATATACGTGGTCTCATGTTTAACTCCCTTGAATCTAAAATGTGTTGTAAGCTCTTATGGTTTGTACACATGGTACACTTCATATCATATGTGTAGGGTTCCTAAATCATGAAACTAAACACTATTTCTCCTAATCCTGGGTCGTATGTCGGGTAGTTCTTCTCACGAACTTTTAGTTGTCGAGAGTCGTAAGCTATCTCCTTCTCCTTCTGCATCCTCACAGTACCTAATCCATTATGCGAAGCGTCATGATAAACCACGAATTTTTCTGTTCCTTCGAGAAATGCGAAAATTGGTGTACTACAAAGTTTCTACATCATAGTTGAAAGGCTTCCTATTCTTTTTCTTCCCATTCGTATTTCACATTTTCTGAGTTAGTTTGGTTAGAGGTTTCTATATTCTAGAGAAACCTTCGATAAATCGTCGGTAATAACCGGAAAGTCCTAAGAATTTTCGTATCTTCGTTGGAGTCGTAGACGTTGCCCAATCCTTGATTGACTCAATCTTGGCAGGATCGACGGGTATGCCTTGACTATCAACAACATGGCCAAGAAATTGCACTTTCGGGAGCCAGAATTTGCACTTAGAGAATTTGGCGTACAATTCCTTATTCTTAAGCAATACCAAGATAAGCCTAAGGTGTTCCTCGTACTCCTTCTTTCTACTTGAGTAAATAGAGATATCATCGATTGAATACTATCACGAACTTATCCCAGTACGGTTTGTACACCCGATTAATGAGATCCATGAATGCCTTTGGTGTGTTGATCAAACCAAATGGCATGACCTGAGACTTGAATTATTCATAATGGGACCCATTACGGTCTTATAATATCATTTTCTCGAACTCTAGTTGGCGGTATCTAGTCCTTTGGTCGATTTTTCGAGTAAACGCTAGATCTTCATAGTTTATCGAAAAGATCATCTATACTAGGTAATGGCAACGGTCATTCACGGTTAGCTTGTTAAATTCTCGGCTTGTCGGTGTACATCCTGAAGGATCCATCCTTCTTTTTGACGAACAATATCGGAGCTTTCTAGGGTGAAGAACTCGGTCTTATAATTCCTTTTGAGTATACGACGTACTACGCCGGAGTCGGTCAAATTCTCTCAACACCTACCGTGCCTCCGAGTCTTAAGTTATCCCGCTCCAACGTACCAATCCTATCAAACAACTCTGTTTACTAGTAACTATCGATGCATATACATCACTCTATTACTTCGAAGCGTTAAAGTTTTATCTCCTAAAGGTATACAAACAATCTTTTTATCACGAATGATCATGGCGTGGTACCTAATCAACCAATTCATACTAATGATAATGTCGAAACTACCTGATTCTATGGATATTAAGTGTATATTGAACAGAGGAGTAAGAAAACTCAGTATACAATCTCAAATGATAGTACCAACTTCTAGATTCTTTCCATCGGCTAACTCAATAAAGTACTTAATGTCTATGGTAGATAGGACAATGCCACTTAAAGAGCTAAACTCAGTGGAGGTGAGGCTTCTTATGAATTAGGTTCCATGTACTTGCAAAAATGTTTCGTCGTTTGCTTCAACTTCAGGTCCATCAAAAGTTTTGTCGATACGAGAATCTCATAATTCGTGTGAGTCTAACTCATAAAAAGGTAAGTATATTGAAGGAAATCTCCTAGTTCTCTTGGTTATAATCCAATTAGAGTGATGAGTCCGGTATGTTCTAAATTCTTACTATCCATAATTCTCGCGAATACAAGGAGTAGGATTCGGTCTCTTGGTTAAGGGTATTGTGTTTCTATATACTAAGGTTGAAGAAAATCTTCTTAGTTATGACGCTTACGAATACAAATACACGTGACCGCCACGGCTCGAGAATACGCACGCAAAATATTAATAAACACGAGTACAATATAATCCCGTTGACAATGTAGAGAAAAGAGATAAATAGAAATGGAAAGTGAGGGTAAATTGACAAAAAATTTATGGTGACTACTCCCAGCATAGCATGGTCCTTCCTGAATTATACATAGGTGATCAGGCTATGCATAATTTAGGAACTGGCGATAAAATGCTCATTTCGTCAAACTTAATGTTATGTAAAAAAAATCTTATACGGTATAAACAATATAGTTTATAAGGTAGCAAATCAGTTCGTGGTAATGAAAACAGGGTAGTTGATATAACGACACAAGATATTTTGTAAGATAACGAGAAATGTTTTATGAGGTGATAACAAAATAGTTTACGAGAAAGTTACGTGACGGTTTATAATGTAATGGTAACAAATGGTTTACGAGTTGGCAACCCGATAATTTATAAAGTGGCAACGTAATGGTTTATAAAAGACACGAAGTAGTTGGTAAGATGGTGATGACATATTTCATAAATTGACAGCGAAATAGTTTATAAACGACAATGAAGTAATTCATGAGGTGACCCCAAAATAGTTTGTAAGATGACTGCAAAATAATTTATAATAGGGTAGCAAAAGAGTTTATAGTTAACCGTAAAATAGGTTATAAGATGAAAACGAGGTCAGATAAGTTATGAGGTAATAGTAGGGTAATTATAAAATGTTGTCAAAACGGTTTATGGAATGATATCAAAATATTTTATAAGGTGTTAAAATAAACAAGAGGTTATCAGCAAACGGTTTGTAAACTGGTGGTAAAATAGGCTATAACGCGACAACAACTATGTTTATAAGAAGACACTAAAATAGTTCATAGGATACCATCTAGTTAGTTAATAACAGTAAGATAGTTTACATAATAATAGTGAAATGGGTTGTAAGACGATAATAGACTCAAGGAGTAGCTTACATATATTTACTAGAGAATTGAAATGTAAGTGACAAAATCATTATGACACAAATTAAACAAAGGATTTAGGGAAATCCACACAATACACGAAATTCACAGGTAAGTACTAGTGCAACAATCTCCCAAATACGGTTCGCACGGTTCAGATTTCTAATTAGCCACTACGGCCTCTAAGTTGAATATCGAAACGGGTGTCCTACAATTTCTACTCACATGGCCAACACTCTTGTAGTTATTGCACTTCACAGTGTATGGTCCAGTATGGTGCAACTTATGTTTGTTGTGGAAGGGAAATTTTGCTACATATGCGTCCTTGAAATTTGGTTTAACAATGTAAGCTCTCACGGCCTTTTCTCATTTATTTTGTTTTTGGCATTCCTTACTACCTTGGTTTCCTAACGTACGACCTAATCCATTTAGTCATGAGCCATGTGGATTCTTTCCTCACAGACAGTATTAGCTTCGATAGCATTAGCAATTTGTTGGGTTACAATACACTCGATCCTTGTGGAACTCATTCCTTGTCTTGTCGTCGGTATTTACTTCAAAATCGAATAGAGTAAGGAAAGAGAAATAAGTCGAATTTCAAAAGTCGTGTTTCTAAAAGTGGGATGTTATGAGGTGATGGGTAAAAGTTGTGTACGTATTAATCAGCATGCTCCTAGGAGTTGCGAGAAATAATATAAATTGAGGTGTAATGAGATGACGTAGATGTTTTAACAGTATAGGACGGGTGTTCAAAGTCGAATAGTAGGATAACTAGTGGGGTCGGCAGACTGCGACCATCGTACTACTCACGATGTTTTAGAATAAACGAGACCATTGTTTAACTAACAATGTCTTAAAATAAGCGAGACCATTGTTCAACTAACAATGTCTTAAGATAAAGGAGACCATTGTTTAACTAACCATGTCTTAAGATAAGGGAGACCACTGTTCAACTAACAATGTCTTAAGATAAGGGAGACCATTGTTCAACTAACAATGTCTTAAAATAAAGAAGACCATTGTTCAACTAACAAGGTCTTAAGATAAGGGAGACCATTGTTCAACTAACAATGTCTTAGGGGAAGTTCTATTATTTATATAAATAAAACCAACAGAAAAATCTGCGTAAGGTAAAATAGACATAGGGAAGGAATAACGCAGTGCTGAGGTAAACCCATATCATAGCAGGCTCAAGGTAAAATGATACTCACATATACGCCATAGCAAAAGCACGTACAAGACACACATAAAAGCACGTAAGGATCACATACTGGTTATAGACCAGACCTAGATATTCTACCTAGATATTCTACCTGGTTCTTTATAACCTTGGCTCTGGATACCAATCTGTCACACCCCCAAATGGGGCCTGGACGAAAACACGTGTCCGGGGGTGTGATGTCATCATAATTCCAAACACAAGATCAGGAGAACGACCACTAATAGATTTTTTGAAAATCATAACTCGTTGTATTTATTAAAATGGATATGTCTAACAAGATTTCAAATGATACAAAACATTTCGGAAGGGTAAAATAGTTTTCAAAAGACAACGAGTATGAATGCTAAGAAAAATCTTGAAGGATGATATCATATGGCACATAGACTCCACATAGCACATCAGAGAATTCCAAAGCTAAGCACCTAAAAAACATACTTAAAACGTCAACATAAAATTGGTGAATTCATAGGTCTAATTCAAACGTTATCAAGGTGGACCACAAGTTTTTTAAAACGTATGCAACAGTTATAACAGATACAACTTCACATAAAAAGGCATTTACTGTTGCACTAAGCTCATGACACCGAGGCTAATAACATAACTCAGCATGTACATTGCTATATAATATAATTTCCCTTCCAGGTGTCTGACCAAATACCACCTAACCAACCTTCGACATGACATATATCCGTTTGTTTGGTACCGCCGAAACACATGAGCTCTACTCACCCGGATAGGGATAATTAGTCCTGATAGATCTATCTATTCATTCGCGCTTACTTAACCAATCCAAATCCAATCGGCTAGAGGTAACTAACGGTTCATGATATTTCTGGCAGTAGTGGTCTAAACGCTTAACTCAGGTAACACGTAAACAGGGAAATCTCACGTATAGTACTTGTGTCTAGTTTTTAAAACAAGCAACTTTTCTCACCCCAAGTTAATAAACACTTATTCAAAACGAGTAAAAATGTAGGGCTATGAACTCACCTTGATGTTGCAGAGCAACTAGCAGAAATGCAAATAATAAGCACAGAACAAACGGAAAATGGAACAGCTCAATCAAGAAGTTGCGGTTTATCTTAACGGCTATACTCTACTAGATTAGAATGATGACTTTGGATTTTTCGATGGATGGATACATCAAAGAGACACGTTGATAAAGGATTTGGATTTCAAGTTGGATGAGTTTGGTGGTTGGTTAAATAAAATAAATCGAAAAGTAACGCAAAGTATGTAATATATTTCGTATATATTACCTATGAAAAAAATTAACAATTATATAATTCATATGATGAATTATATAATTAAAGAAAATGACCAAAAGCATAAGTCGCAGTATATAATACTTTACAAGTATTCTATAAGAAACGTGATAAAAATAATTAGAACAAAATAATTTGACACATGTTTAAATATCACTAATTAAATTAATAAAGAGTTCTTGCATAAAAGTAAAAACACGTTTTAAAGTTACGAATTAGATAAATGACATTCTTAAAGTTTTTACAAAAGTTATCCACATAACCAAACGCCCCTGTTGGGGTTGTTAACCCCAAAAACCAAACACCCTTTTTGGGTGATAAAACGCATACTTAAACACACCCCTTACAGTCTTTCTGCTCACCCAAATACACCCTTCGCTGTTAAACAGCCAACCAAACGCCCCTTTTGGGGCTGTTATACACAGATCCAAACACACCCGAAAGCTGTTAAACTTAGATCCAAACGCCCCCTTGGGCTGATAAAACGCAACACACAAACACCCCTTTACGGGCGTGTATACCGACCGACATAAAAGAATCAAAAAGAAAACTAAATGAAACAAATGAAGAAATCTTGAACAACGAAACATACAAAACTAGTTATTAGTTTTTACAAAATATTTAACCAACCAAACTTTAAAAATATAAAGTGTGAAGCGGTGGTGGTTTATGGTGGCGCGGCGATGGGGCTGTAAAGGTGGTTATGGCGAGGCTGGTGTCGGCTGTGGTGAAGCAGTCATGGAGATGATGGTTGTGTGGGGGTGTGGCGACTGGTGAAGATGGCGTGGGCTAGTAGCAAGGAGATGGCGGTGACGAGGGGTTTAGGTGGTGTGGGGTTCATGGTGGTGGTGGCGTGGGGATGGTGGATGTGGTTGTGAGATGGAGATGGTGGTGGTGGACGTATGGTGTTCGTCGGAGATGACGACTGAGAAGATGGTGGCAGTAAGGTGGTGGCGAAGGGGAGGGGTGGTGATGAGGTTGTTATGGTGGAGATTGGTGTGGTGGTGATGGATGTGATGGTGGTTGGCTAGAAATCGGCAGTGACCGGAATTCTTTCTGGCGACGACGCCGAAAGTGGAGAGAGGAGTGTGTGTGAAGTGTGGAGGCTAGGTTATGGTAAGAATGAAATGGGAACCCTAAAACTTATCCTTATATACCCAAAAGTATCAAAAGGTAATGCAAAGTGTATAGAAGTTTAGGGTTAATAATGAAACTTATTCTCACGGGGAATAAATGTGTAATTATTGAGTATAGTTTTGTAAAAATAATGGTTTGGGACTCGTTTGGGTGAGTTAATGGTCGATTCAAGAAACGAAACTTGCGCCATTGTTTTACAAATGATTTTTATCTATAAAACAAGTATTTACTTGACTATTATTTATAAGAATATTTTATAAAGTTTATTTAAATTGTTTTGTTACTTATTAGGTGCCACGATTAAACTTTGGCCGAAAAATAAACTTTAACTTGAGCATTCGCGTTTTAAAATAAATGTTTTTGAATAAAATGAATAATAATTTATTAAATATTTTTATTTAATAACATATAATAATTATTATAATTTAATTATTTTCAGGCCGGTACGCGTCAACTGACATTTTTAAATTTACGCGGGATAACTTCCCCGTTTTGAGCCAAATTTAAATGTAATGGATAAAAATCGAAATAATGATCAGAAAAGTTTTAAATTATGATCGAAAATTTACGGGGTGTGACAGTATGCATAATAATGGGTCATCGCTATCTTTTCACTCACACATGAGAACTATTAAAAACACTCTCATCACCTCTATTTTTTACGCTAAATGACAGGATGGATGTTTCTTGCTTAATGTAAATTTTGGTTAAATGTCCAGAATTCTCTGAAATGAACTTCGTTTCGAAAAACCGTGTCATGCAAATACATGTCTTTTTTTAATTAATATTTTTAATTCTAAACATTAACATATTTTTTAAATTATAATAACTTATTATTTACATAGCCGTGAAAGATAAACAAGAAGCTGATTTGCTAGCCCTTCTTGAATTGCAAAGCTAATCCATGTCTTCTTATACTTTTAATGAAATCATAACTTTTAGTTCATTAATTTTAATGAACTTGAACATGTTCATCATTAAATCTTGACCCATTTTCAGATAATCAATATATCAACCTCAAAGAAGAAAAGAAACACCTAAAATGTTTGAGCAATGTGTATAAAGTTATTGCAATTGAAAAAAAACTATGCCAGAATAATCATTTAGCATATATGGTAACTACTGCAATTGGAGCTCTATTTATAATGGGATTCTATTAAGTTGTAGTGTAACAGGTGGAAGAAAAAGAGATGGATTAAATGCACGTAGATAATTTATCGCCATTTAAAAGGGAAGTTACATGTCCATTTGTTAGGCACCAAACTCACCTATATTTTATCATCCCACCCTCCAAAACTCACACGTGAGTTATGTTTTTTGTGGAGAGAGTGGTGAGTACCTCACCGCTGGTGAGTTTCATAACTGTGGGCCTTCTCTTTTTTATTTAATGTATTTTATTTCATTTGTGAGTGTGTGTAGGGTATTTAGTCAGGTATATATTTTATATAAAGTGGGTATTTTAATAAAATGTAAGTTTATGTTTGCTATTACAGTTGAAAAGTGAGTTGTAGTGAGTTAAGTGATAGGAGAGAGAAACCTAATGTGGCGCTCACGTGGAAGGTGAGTTTGTATCAACCATATCATCCAGCTTTACCACATCATTCATCTCAAAGTTATTTATACATCATTAAAACTTATAAATCATTAGCACTCCACATTAAGGCTGGATGAAGTGGTGGTGAGAAACCCACCTGACACGTCAGCACCACATTAGCTTTCCCTCTCCAAATAAAACTCACCATACAACTCACCTTTCAACTGTAATAAGAACTCACCTTACAACTAAAACTCATATTTCATTAAAATACCCACTTTATATAAAATATATCCCACTAAATACCCACACACACTTACAACTAATTAAAATACATTATATAAAATGAAAAGGGGCCCCACCATATACAAACTCACCTAAGGTGAGTTTCTCAACAAGTTAGTGCAAAAAGAAGGCAATACGCACCGAGCTGGTAGAGGGAAATTGTGGTGACTTTTCGGGTGGGATGGAACTCGCGTGTGAGTTTTCAACTCACCTAGGTGAGTTTTACCAAACTTACCTCCACTCCGTCCAGCCTAAGTAACACTATATTAATATTAATCAATAATCAATCGAAAATAAGATTAAAGAGGCTAAAAACCATATGAATAGAGTTAAAATTTATGTATTTGGTATTCATTAATACTCCACAATAAATTTTAATACTGAATCTTTTAGGCATTGTTTGACGAGTGCCCTTGCTTAAGGTGCATTAATTTGTCCCGAACTTTACTTATAAATTAGAAAATGCATTTAATACACATTAATTAATCTTATAATTTACCATAATTAGTTCCAAATTTATATTTAATAAGCCTAAAGTTTTCTTATTTAATCATTTAATCCAGTGCACTGAGAAGAGCAATCTAAAATTGAAGAGATCCATATTAACGGTACCCACCAACGAAACTCTCAAGATCAAAGCTTTCCTTCAAGACAATGATTCCAAAGAAGTTATTCTGGATGAAACGATCAAATACCTGGTGAAACTTAAATCTTTACATAAGCAATAACACTTTTGTGTTGGAATATCTTTTATATGTTTGATATCCGGACCACAATTGTATCATTTGGTTACCAGATGTCGATCATTACTTTGTATTGACGTGCTTTACATATATGAGTTTTAACTTGTGAAATGTAACTGTATTCAAAATAGAAAGTGTATATCCGAGTAAAATTAGATATTCTTTTCATATGTTCTTCTTTACTTATGTATGTGCAAATGTTCCATTTGAGGCCTACTCAACAAGGAAGCTTTTTCGTGCTCGACTCATTCCTCAGCATCATCAGTATAACCATGAACAAACATGATGATAGAGAAAAGTAATATTTAGAAGAAGATAGATTTCATCATTTTGGACTCATTCCCCTTATTGAGAGCACCATATAAATAATAATATTTAGAAAAAATTAATTACATGGTTGAAAAAAATGTGTTTTATAAAAGAAGATAGATTTCATTATTTTGGAGTTTCTATGTGATTTGATCTAATAGAAAAGAAATTGGTTCAATCAAATTGCATGATTTTGACACGTAGGCAAAATTGTGCAATTAGATTTGTTTAAAAAAAGTCAAATTGAATCAATTTTGGTCAAAATTGAAAAAATTTGTGAAGATATTTGATGGAGAGATAAAAAAAAGACAAACATATACGTGTCAAACTTAAGTGGTTGAATTTTAAATAATTCATATAGAGTTAACTGAAACTTATAATTTTCATTTTTTTTAATAACTTTTGAAAATAAACAAACACCATCTTAGACATTATACAATCTAGACTTTATACTTTATTAAACAAACACCATCTTAGACATTATACAATCTAGACTTTAACATACATAACAAATTAACAAAAAACCAGTATTCGACGTTTATAGGTTACGATCACATTAACCAATTTTCACACATAGATGTTTAGAAATGTTTACATTAGAAGAAAAAAGTCGTTATACAAAAAACCAGTATTCGACGTTTATAATCAAGAATTGTACAAATATTTAACTATTTAGTTAAAAATATACATATGTATTATACACGGTTCGGTTCGGTTAACCGCGGATATCTAAAAATAAAAACCGAACCCGAACCGTGATAAGCGGGTTTTTTCGGTTTTGGTTTTTTTCAGTTTTGGTTTTTTCCGTTTCGGTTTATTTTGTTTTCGGATTTAGTGATTCAGAGTATGCTTTTAGATCAATGATCCTTTTGGATACCAAAGGCCAAGATTTGGAGTTCCTTTGAGATACGTGAAAATACTTTTTATAGCAATAAGATGGGATTCCTTGGGGTTAGCTTGGTACCTAGCACAGATACATGTGGAGAATTGGATATCCTAGCTGTGAGGTACATCAGTGACCCTATCATGCCTTTGAACAATGTCTCATTAACAGAGACCCCTGACTCATGAGGGCCCAAATTGTTGGGGAGAAGCATAAAGCATTTCACTACGGCACTATCAGCTAGATCATACTTTTTGAGTAAATCTTTAACATATTTTTCTTGATAAATAGAGATTCCTTTGAAATCTTGTTTTATTTGAAAACCCAAAAAATAAGTTAATTCTCCCATCATACTCATTTCATACTTTTTGGTCATTAGTTTCCCTAATTGCTTACTAAGTTTAGTACTTATTAACCAAAAAATGATATCATCCACATATATCTGTACAAGTATAACATCACTCTTAGTTTTATATAAGTAAAAAGAGTGTTGTCAATGGTACCTTTAATAAACTTGTGTTGAATAAGAAATTTTGAAAGAGTTTCATACCGTGCTCTAGGGCTTGCTTTAGCCCATAGAGAGCTTTGTCCAACTTACAAACATGATTGGGAAATTCACTGCTTTCAAATCCAGGAGGTTGTTGAACATACACCTCCTCTGAGATTTTCCCATTTAAGAATGCACTCTTTACATCCATATGATACACCATAAAATCCATGTAGGCTGCATAAGCAAGAAAAATCATGATGGCTTCTAGTCTTGCAATAGGTGCAAATGTTTCTTCATAATTAATCCCTTAATGCTGATTATACCCCTGAGCAACCAGCCTTGCTTTGTTCTTAATGACAACCCCATTTTCATCCATCTTGTTTTTCTAGATCTATTTGGTCCTAATTATGGTTTTACCATGAGGTTTAGGGACCAAGGTCCAGACCTTGTTTATTTCAAATTGAGTCAGCTCTTCTTGCATTGCAATAATCCATGCTTCTTCTTCCAGAGCTTTAGTAAGCTTCTTTGGTTCCATTTCAAATAGATAGTTAACATACAAACATTTATGAGCTGATGCAGCTTTTGAGTCTCTAACCCTACTTCTTATGGTGATACCAGCAAGTGGTTCACCAATAATGTTAACTAATTCAATGTGCTTTTCTCTTGACCATCTGTCTTGAGGAACTGGAGTTTGAAGGATGTCTTCAGCTGAGGGTGAAATGATTGGTGAGGGTTGAACGCCACTGATTGGTTCACTTGGGACTGTGTCCTGACATTCAGCTAAATCAAGATGGTCAGCTGATTCAAGATGGTCAGCTGCTTCAAGATGGTTAGCAAATTCAAGCTGAGTATGATCACTAAGAGTTGGGTGATCATCAGCATTCGTAAACTCAGGTGGATCTTTAGGGATGACAGAGATCTAAAGAACAGGTGTTTCAGAGGGTGTGGTATTTTTATATGCAGGAATGTAAGGAAAGTACTCAGTATTTCCAGGGCACTGAGTAGCTTCACTCCTTCGTTCAAGGAATTCATCATCTGGAAAGGTTTTATTTTCATTGAAGTTGATTCCATCACCTTTAGTATTGGATTGAGAAATGACTTCATCATCTTCACTGAATGTAAAATGTACTATTTCTTCCATTTCTTGTCTTCTGATGTTAAACACCCTGAAAGCTTTAGCCACTGAAGAGTGGCCAAGAAAGAATCCGTCATCAGCTTTTTCATCAAACTTTCACAAATGGTCCCTATGATTGTGAATATGAACCGGATACCCAAACACATGTAAATAGCTGATATCAATAGATCTTCCTCTGAATACATCATATGATGTCTTCCCATGCTGTTTTATAATGATGGATCTATTTTGAGTGAAACAAGCAGTATTGACAGCCTCTCCCCAGATTTGTTTAGGGATTTTTGCACTATTTAGCATAGTTCTAGTTGCTTTAATCAGTGTTCTATTTCTTCTTTCAGGGATATCATTTTGTTCAAGGGTACAGGGAGAAGAGAAGTTTTGAGATATACCATTTTCATCACTTCCAACTTGTAGTTTTTGAACTCTATTCCATTATCACTTCTCAGCTCCTTTACCCTCACTTCATTTAGGCTTTCCATCTTTCTAATGAAAGATATGATACATTCACCTGCATCACTCTTCTTCTGGAGGGAAAATACCCAGGTGTACCTTGAGTACACATTTATAATGCCAAGGGTATATTTGTTGTGGCTCATGATTTAGGGTTTGACAGGTTCAAACAAATCCCTGTGAAGGAGATGTAAGGACTTATTGATGGAAAATGATCTCTTTGTTTTAAATGATGCTCTGTGATGCTTCACTTTCTTACAAGCTGAACAATTTTTATCTTTAGAGAAGTTCAGAGAGGGAAGGCCAGAGACAAGGTTATGTTTTACAAGGTTGTTTATGTTTTTGAAGTTGAGATAAGAGAGTCTCTTATGCCAAAAATAATGATACTTTTTAATCTTTTATCTTGATTAGCAAGACGACTCTCAGCATTTGACCATTGATTTTGACGTATGGGCAAAGGATTTTCAGAAGGTAAGTTCAAAACCATCAAGGAATACCATGAACCTAACTTTCCATCTTGTAAAATCCTTTGCGTCAAAACCAGGAACATTTTTGACATGAGACCCTCCTCTTGAATCAAGAAGTGCGAGGGAGATTCCCATCAAAAACACTTTAGGATACATTAGTTGTATTCGTGGTGTTGATAGGGTCATTAGTTATAGGCATCGTGTCAACCCTATTAACATTAGGGCTACTCAGATTACTAAAACTGGTTCCAAATGGTGGTGGTAGGATAGGTGGCATGATTCTAGACATGATTAGATCTTGATTTGTTTAAAACAAAGAGCAGTTTCTAAAATGTCTTAAAAATCAACATTGCTCTCCAATTGAAAGTCCCAATATAATGTCTATATAAAGTATTACACTTATCAAACACCGAATAACATAAGTAATAACTTTTCAATCGTGTAATGCTTTATTGATAAGAAACAAAGTATTACAATATGTTATGGATCACACAAGTTGAACGATAATTTATGATTACCCTTGAACAAGAAAACTTGATTAATGAATCAAGTTTACAAGCAAACTTATTTAGGGAGCTGATTGACACAGCTGGCCTCTGTTTAAGTTCAAATGAGTAAATGCAATAATAACAACAACAATTAAAGCGATTATATTTACTCCTTATGACTTCCATATTTATACCAATACGAGGTTGGGTCCTAGGTGGGGGTAGTTGCAACGTGTCAAGAATCTAGTGGAGGACCACGTCCATTCTTGGAAACACCCCGCCCATACATTAGTGAACAGTTCTTCCAACTGTTCACTACCTTTACCAACTTCGTACTTGGTACAGACTTTAACTCAAATCACCTTTTGTCCTTCCTTTATGAGATCTTATGTTTCCCGCCTATTCTTCAGAGAACAATCTTAAGCTCAGCTTGTTCATCTTTAAAGGGTAATAGGATAGTCAAAGTATTGCCACCTCTCACTCTCCTTAGAACCTTAGTGTATTCCTTCTACATACCAACTGATATCTATTCCATCTGACGAGTATGCCTTCAAGTGATCTTTGACTTCCTTGACGATGTCTCTGACTTGAATACGTCTAATGTTGCTCTCTAAGGCTTTGCACTCAGAGAGTCCTTTCATTGCTAGCTGATGCTTTGCACTCAGCTTGGACTTCATTGCCTTTGAGTCCATTACTCAGAGGTTCTTCACTGCCAACTCATGCTTTGCACTTAGCTTGGACTTCATTGCCTTTGAGTCCACCACACATAGGTTCTTCAAGACTTAGCCTAATTTCTGTTTAAATATAGGCAAAGATCATTGGGCTATGAATTGGCCCAACACTTTGACCACAAAAATACTCGCTGGTCTTACAACCGGTATGTAAGAAATTGCGATGAATTGTATATTTATGGTGTATACCGAATATTATTTATTGATGAATGATGATTGATTGCTGTTTGGATTTATAGGTGCTCTTGCAATATCTGTTGCGAATCCAACTGATCTAGTGAAAGTCCGCCTCCAAGCGGAAGGGAAATTGGCACCTGGTGTCCCAAGGCGTTACTTTGGCACTTTAAATGCTTATTCCACAATCGTTAAACAAGTAATGTTCGTCACGTTCTTTGTTCATTTATTAACTGATTTTATTTACTTCTTCTTTATGTGAAATTCAGGAAGGGGTTAGAGCTCTATGGACCGGATTGGGCCCAAATGTTGTGCGTAATGCTATAATAAATGCTGTTAAGTTAGCAAGTTATGATCAAGTCAAGCAAGTTGTTGCTGACCCAATCGTATACCATTGAAGTATAATAAAGCATAGTGTTTTGATGAGTTCTAACTTTATACGTCTATTTCTGATATTACTGCAGACAGTGTTTTGATGAGTTCTAACTTTATATGTCTATTTCTGATATTACTGCAGACAGTACTGAAAATTCCCGGGTTCACTGATAATGTCCTCACGCATCTATTATCGGGTTTAGGTGCAGGATTTGTTGCTATTTGTGTTGGATCCCTTGTTGATGTGGTACTACTTATTCACAGTCTAATTATATTATCCCTAATCAATATATTTAGAGAAAGTTAGCTTAAGTACATATAGTTACGCATCACTTATTATAGTTATATTGTCGTTTATGTTTTTTTGACATTAATAATGACTGCTAAAGACCCACTTTGGACTGAATTTTATTACCCGTTTATCAGTTTCGTCAAAACTATGCTTTTAGTTTCATTGAGTGAAAAGGTTCGTAATGCTGTTTTGTTCTGTTTTTGCAGGTTAAATCAAGAATGATGGGAGATCCATGTTACAAAGGCGCCATCGATTGTTTTGTCAAGACACTGAAAAATGATGTAAGCTCTTACGCGCACTGATCACTCGCTCACTAGCGGGCACACATGTGCAACACACATCTTTTTTAATGAACATACGTTGAATTTCGGGTTAGAGAAGAATCACGCGTCTGCTAAAATGAATGGGCTATGTTTTAAATAAACCAATAGTAACCTTGTACCATGGACCAAGCCAAGTGGTCGTTTACGCTCTTGTGGTTTTCTATGTTAACAAGGACCATTCGCTTTCTATAAAGGCTTTATCCCAAATTTCGGAAGGTTGGGTTCTTGGAATGTCATCATGTTTCTCACCTTGGAGCTATGGTAAATATTATCATCCTCAAATCTTTGAACTTACCCGGAGACCACTTTCATATTGTTTTCATATGATTCATTAATGTTTCCTGTGTTGGACAGGCAAAGAAGTTCGTTAAGAGCATCAAATCTGCTTGAATACAACCACGAGCAAGTACAACTGTACAAAATTGACCTTATTTTCGTTCTCGTCTTCTGCACTTGAATAAATTCATCAATGAAGAACCATATCTAAGAATTCATTGAATATATACATGGGATTGAAGAAGTTATTTGTCCGTTTTTTCTATAAAAATTCCGTTTGCCAAAACTCTGGCTATGAAAGTTATTGAAAGAACATTTAAATATCCATTTTTTAATACATGATCATATCCTATAATTGTTGTACAGTGATTGTAAGGGAATATATTTCAAATAAAGCTTGAACAAGAACCATGAGCAAGTACTAGATTTCCCTTTTTTCCTTCACGTCTTCTGCACTTGATTAAATCTCACAATGAAGAACCATATTATGAAGTCATTTAATATATACATGGGACTGAAGAAGTTATTTGTCCCTTTTTCCTAAGAAAAATCCATTTGCCAAAACATTGAAATTTAGTTACAGTACATTTTGCTTCTGTCGATTTTTTTTCTTTTCATTATGATATAAACCAAATCGTTTTTAGATGTCAAAACTTGACAGCTTAGTTGGCAAATAGGTGGATACTTTGCGAGCAATATCGTTGCCTTTTTCAGACAGACCAAACTATCAAACTACATCACCATGATTATAAGAAGTTTGGCATCCATGAGAGGCATCGTCAATACATCTGTGAGTCTGTGACCCAACCATCTCTATAACCTGTGCTTTAAAATTACCCAATCCACTGTAAAAACCAAAACAAACATCCCTTATCGATCATATCTTCCTGAACTTCATTACAACCTTGAAGTGGCCACGCCGACATCGTGAATAGGGAGGGCTTTACCTGGTTTGAGTCTGTGAGGCGGTGGGTTCAAACCCGTGGAATATTTTTGCTCCGATGTCGGCGTGAAAAAATTCATAAAAAAGAACATTAAGGCTTAGTAACCAAGAATATTTTGGCCCCGAGCCACTTGCTAGGATAGTAGGATGCTTATAAAATCTCAATTTTACGTTAAAAAAAATAGAGTTTCTTGTTTCATCAAAATTTTCCCCTCAAAAACCCAGGATATTAACATCCCGATAAATTCCCAAGCTGAAGCGTCCACATTTGCAGGTTATGTGACCGCTTTAAGTTTAATGGTGTCCAATCCGGAAACTAGAATGCGGAACTTGAGCTATGTTGAAAACGCGATACGCACACACACCCTTGTACACGACATAAAGTAAAGGCAGGCCCGGTTCTTGGCAAGTGCAACCTGACTAATTATGTAGGGCCACATTTTGTTTAAGGTGATCTATTTATTACTAATATATATGACACGTATTTGATAAAGATTGTGTATAGCTGAGAGCTTGAGACACATGGTTAACGATTCAGGCTTACATAGTCACTTCATCAGAATAAACTTGATGTCTTTGTTGTAGTGAATTTTTTTTAAAATTTTTTGATTTAGTGCTTCAACTATGTTACTTAAATCTTTGAACATAGTATCATACTGAACGATACATCTAACTTGCAATGTTTACTGGTTTTTTGAGTAAGTTTCTCTATGACATTGTCGCCAATTTTTGTGTTTATTGGTTTTACATATATTTAAGATTTTCGTGTTTAAAGGGGGCTCATTTTTACTTGTGGCACAGGGCCACCGAACACTATGAGACGGCCCTGAGTCCTGAGACATGATGATGATGATTATGAGATTTGAGTATCGGATGAACAGATGGTGGTTAATAAACCCCTCCACCATCACCTCTATTTATAGAGATTGAGGGGGTGAGAGAACCGTTCCTTGTCGACAAGGAAAACGTATAAAAGAGGAGGAAAAACATATGTAGGTCTATACATACTTCTTGCCAATCTCAACATCCCTATTTGACTAAAACGTATAACTAAAGCAAATACAATTAAACCCCTAAACAATTATTAAGGACCTTCTAACATTTTCACCAGTAGCTTTTATATTAGTTTATTACCGATATTCAGAAACTTTAACCAATGCTGGAACTCGAAGCGGGTCCACATTTGTCAGGCACCCGTAGCGGACATACCGCTACACATTTTAGATTAGCTCGTATCTGCTGAGAAGTCCCTTTAGCTCAAATTGTTCCTTTTCTGACTCCATAAGTGTCATTTACACCGCTTTAGTTGTCATACAAAGCCTACCATGTGCTGCAAATTATCTTCCCAGCCTCATGCACATCCTTGAATCACCTCAACCCGTACCATGTGATTAATCTTACTAAAGGGGTAGTCAAAAATCCACAAAAAAACCGGTTACGCCCGTTTGTATATCCACGATCAAACCCATCCAACTACCTACATTTGAAGAGGTTTGTTAGGTCTAGTGGACACCAATTGATACTCCTGGTTTCAACCGACATCATTTATGGACAACTTATCCATTCTTTTCCATATCACAGTCCCTTGATTTTATAATTCTCAAACGTAGTATGGTTGGTCCCTCCACAACAGTTCCTATAACCAACTCTCTGTTGAAAACCTGATCTTTGGACTACTCAGAGATATTTAACCTCTCCAATCCTGGAAGATTCTATATACCAAATTATATTTCCCGTGGCTTCATCCAAAAAATTCTCTTGGTAACCCTGATCTCATCCTTGCATCACGCAAGATAATCCAAGGACATTCTATATAGAGAAATAGATGTATGACATACCTGGTTACTCCTTGACTTTTGATGAGGTGTCATTTTATACACTATTTCAAGGTCATTTAACCCCCTAAATCATGCAAATATGCCCAGATTATGTGCTTTATCATTTGTTTTCAGGTATTTAGCACGTGGATGGCGTTTGGAGGAAATACACGTAACTTTGGCTCATTTGGAGAAGAAACGGATAAGACTATGGACCTACACCAAATCTCTTAAAGAATCGTACTCACAGAGTGTGGAGACGGTGTCACAAGCATAAAGCGATGTTGTCGCGATCTTTCTAGTAACGGCGTTAGAGAATTGACGACGGCGTCAGGACGTAACCGACTTAAATCAGATCTATTAGATTCTACTTTGTAACGGCGTCGCGACTATAACTGGACGTCGTCGCGAAGATTTCTCTATAAATACAAAACCGAATTTAGGGTTTTAAGTGTGTAACTTTGTATAACTTTTGGGAGACGAACCCTAGTCATTCTAGAAGCTTTTAGGCCATTCATAGGGCCTCAAAACCCTATTGTAACTGACCTTAATCCATGTTTTAATCAAGTAATATTGTTTATCTTTAATCATCCAATGTGTCTATGTGTTGTTTGATTGATCTATGCTCTTGCTTTCTTTATAACATGTGAG
Source organism: Tanacetum coccineum (assembly GCA_026074375.1). Lineage (NCBI taxonomy): Eukaryota > Viridiplantae > Streptophyta > Magnoliopsida > Asterales > Asteraceae > Tanacetum > Tanacetum coccineum. The sequence goes on along the minus strand of BQNB010074481.1, from coordinate 4,575 downwards.
GCTAAACCCTCCTTTTTATTTACTTATGATTGTATGAAACTTAGATTGTAGATCCTTTTAATGTTGCTTCTTGTGATGAAGGTGCGCGTTAGGCTTTAGAAAAATAGCCATAAGATATTAAATTGGCATAGACATCTAGGGAAATGCGGGTGTGTAGAAAGGATACCATCTGGTAATAGTCTTCATACTACCTTACCCTCAATATGGTTGATCCCTCTTAAGATATTTCAATTGCGTTTAATATACTCTTAGGGGCCTTGTAATAGTCTTCATACTACCTTACTTGTGCGTTGCCTTAACGGAATATTAAATAGACAGCGAGTTCGTGTAATTCGTTCATGACTTAGGAAATACTTACACAGATCATCAAAAGTGTGACAAAGCAACATGATTAGGAGAAACAATCTAAGGATTAGTTCATGATTAAGTAAATACATCTTTTTATCATAAAGTTATCACTAGTTGTTTAGATTATAATTAGTTTAATTAGATAAACAAACCAACCTTTCAAACCATGATATTTACTGCTTTTCATAAAAATATAAAAATACAAGAATACAAAAAGAATATTCTCTCAACCCCTTAGACCTCTGTTAGATCGTGATCGAGCATTTCCAACCTATTCGCCTAGAGAGCGATAACAACCCCCGAGTCTTGCCTATACTACACAACAACAATTAGGTACACTGCCTAGGGAGTTGTAAAACTTTTTGTTGAAGTCTAATGACAACCGCACATCATTGATCTAAAAAGACTCTGGTGCTAGCTTCTTCCTTGTATGTGCAAAAGGATTTCAATAATTGATGCACATATGCAAGGGGAGCATTTTTCAAAAGATGAAAACATCAAGGTACAAAAGCTTTGATTTATATCACAAGTACCTTGATCGGTTTTTCAATATGGTTTTAATGGCAAGAATGGAGATACCCAAAAGACTGACCATGTATTTAATTTGATGGAGTTATAAGGTGGTTAAGGTTTGGTATTTGTCCCATGATCCAGCAATAACCGGAGGGATCTACCCAGAGACATTCCATTAGATAGCTAGCTAGATGCCAGGATGGCTCTCCATATCCATAATTTATATATCTAGAATAATAGGATCATAAATATTGACCTACTTTACCAATTGTTTAAGGGAATAAGTTGTTCTAGCAGGTAACCTAGTATAACGTTCTACTTCCTTTGGTAAATACTCAGACAGTGGACTTCGAGTATATAAAGAGCCATTAAGCAATAAGTGGGTAATGTCTCCTTGAGCTAGGGTTTAATAAGATCACCATTATTAATCTCCTGAGATAGATTATAATCAGCAAACAAGATGCTTTATGTGGATGCGTTTAATTGTGACAGAATTCTACATGTCTAGGTTTTAGGAAGAAGTACCGCCTAAATCTTGGAATGATATGCCGCCTCGAAATAAGCACTCATTGCACTAAAATAAACAAACATGTGTTTTAATTGGATTAATCATTGTTAATACAGTTTCCTTATAATTGGCTAGACCGCTCTTCTATCTTTTGATTATCTGCTTGTGTGTGTTATTGTGTTTTAAATTAATTTAAGTCACCAAAAAACCTGTGCTAGTCTCTCAGACCGAAAACCCCCTTAATCCGTTAGAATTAGGTTTAGGTTTAACATAGTTTAATTTAACTTAATTTAGTTAACCAAAATATTGGTAGAACTAAAAGATTAACGCTCTTGCTTTTAGTGATTGACACCCTACTTACCAACGAAGCTACATCTGATCGGGTATACTGCTTAGTAGTGTTGTATTAGGTATAGTCGCCAAAATATAAATGTAAAACTTGATAATAAATAATACATACACTTAATGACACGTCAAGTTTTTGGCACCGTTGCTAGGGAGTGAAGTTGTTTAATATTTATTTTTATTTAATATTTTGGTTTTAACCCTAGATTAACTTAACTCCTAGAATTCGTGTAATTTAGATTAGTGTAAAATTATGTTTATTTATTCTTGTTTGCTTGTGTATTTGTTTGTTTTGTTTGCTTTATTGTTTTCTGTACACTGTTCTGGTCGATAACCTGATACGACGTATTCACTTTAATTGAATACGGCGTATCTAACTTTCTTAAACCAATACATCTTATCTCATTTAGCAGACTAATACGGCGTATCGATCACCAGATATAACAGCAAAAATAGATTCTTCGTATTTGATTTTCGAGCTTGATTTTCTGTATTATCTTTCTTCCGAGCAAATCCTGCTGATATTTTTGCCTTTGTTACAGATTGTACTAATCAGAGTGAGTAGATTGAAGAGGTAATGGCAGAAATTAAGGCGAAAAGAACTATGGAAGAATTCGTGACTAAAAACAGAGAAAATTATTATTCAGGGATCACTAGTATTACGGTTAATGGTAAGGCTGCTTATGAATTAAAAGGAAAATTCTTTAATGATTTGCGTGAAAATGCTTTTAGTGGAACTAATGAAGAAGACGCGGTCAAACATATCGAATACTTCCTTAAAATTACTGACCCTATTGACCTGCCCAATGCAAATCATGAGCGACTTAGGCTTGCTGTTTCTCGATCTCATTAGCTGGAAATGCAAGAAAATGGTTTGATGATTTTAAAGGCTCAATTACTACTTGGTGGATTTGACTGAATTTTTTTTGGGAAATACAACCTGCCTTCTCATACTTGTAAAATTGTTGGGACTGAAGCAAAGTGGGATCCAACTAATATTATGTTTGAAAAAGGGTTGGCTTTGAAATTTGCTAACCATATGCTGATGGATCCATTCACCAAGAATGCTTTATGGAATTTTTTGAAAAAGGTTGATGATCAAGAAGTACTTACTAGTGAGGGATTTTTCTGATCTTGAGAAAGCTAATAATGATGATGAATACAAAATCATTGAAATCAGGATAGAAACCAACTTGTTCGACTATGAAACAACGTTGTGCACAAAATTCATGAGTTCAATTATCTTCTTAAAATTGATACGGAATTATTTACTCAAGATATTGAAAGAACTAAGACTTATGAAGATTATAAGAACGAATGGAATAATGAAGTTGATGAACCATGGTCTGAAAATAGAGTAACATATGAAATATGTGATCATATTTGCGAACCTTTCCATTTCAAGAATGGGAAAGCTAAATGGGCCACTTGTAATTCAAATAATGAAGGATTTTGTAATGGTGGAGAATTACCGGGGATGGTTAGAGTTGGTTACATGACCTACTTTCAAGATTATAAATGGTATGATGATTTGACGAATAGCAGTTTGAAAGAAGAAGCCTTGAAGCAAAAAGCCATTTATGAAAAGTCATGGTAAGATGCAACTCAAAGTGTAATAAATTTTTGCGCATGGTTAAAAAAATCTTTCGGAAACTTCCACGAACTCGATTATGAATTGTTGGTAAAGCTTCAAGAATGCTGGTGGAAAAT
>BQNB010074480.1:12781-31777 GCA_026074375.1 Tanacetum coccineum | reverse complement strand
AGTAAACGCGTATCGGACTAAAATAAATAGTGATCATTAATATTGTCGTACAATGACAAGGAAAATGAGAAATGTTACAAATAGTATCCTAATTGACTCAAGTCTAGCAACTGGGGCATAAGTTTCATCATAATCGATGCCCTTTTGTTGATTATAGCCTTGAGCAAATAACCTAGCTTTATTTCGAGAAACAATACCGTTCTCGTCTAACTTATTTTTAAACACCCACTTAGTTCCTATGATTGTCATATTCCTAGGTTATGAAACTAACTCCCAAACATCGTTAGCCTTAATTGCTTCGTCTTCATCTAAGTCATCATCCACCAAGGGTGACGTCTTAGAGGGTGGAGGAATTTCATCGAATGTCACGTTGAGTGATTCTTTGACTTTCCTAGTATGTTTTTTAAGGATGATGTAGGCTTTACTATTTTGCGAGTAACCTAAAAAGATACTTTCGTATGACTTTGGGTCAAACTTTGTAAGGTAGTCTTTAGTGTTTAAAATGAAGTACTTGCTTCCAAACACTCTAAAGTAATCTAGAGTAGGTTTCCTATCTTTTAAAAGTTCGTAAGGTGTTTTTTCTAAGATGGCTCTAATTAGGATTCGGTTAAGAATGTATGTTGAAGCGTCTACTGCGTTACACCTAAACTTTTGTGGTAACGATCGCTCATTCAACATAGTCCTACTCATTTCTTGAAGTATCCTATTTTTCCTTTCAACCACGCCATTTGATTGAGGAGTACGTGGAGCTGAGAAGTTATGTGTAATACCATTGGCATTACAAAACTCTTTAAATTGCAACTCATTATCAAATTCCCTATCGTGGTCGGTTCTTATTGACACTATTGTAAATCCTAATTGGTTTTGAATTTTCTTACTAAATATTTTGAATTGATCAAAAGCTTCAGTTTTGTCCTTAAGGAATCTAGTTCAAGTGTACCTAGAGTAGTCATCTACTATGACTAAGGTATAGCGGTTTCCTCCGTAACTCCGTACGGCGGATGGACCGAAGAGATCCATATGAAGGAGTTCTAAGCATCTAGTCGTTGAGACTATATTCTTAGCCTTATTACTAGCGTGAGCTTGCTTTCTAATTTTTCAAGTATCACATAAGTGCATATTTGCGTGACTAATTTCCTATGCTACAACGTGGAGTTTTCATCAATAGTTGCTAGACAAATTTGGTCTTTAGGCTTATTTCCTAATATCATCACATATAAGCCTTTCTTCCTAATGCCTCTACCTATGACCTTACCATCCTTAGTAATTTCACTATCATGTTCAGAGAAAGTTACTCTACACTTATTATCACATATTTGTTCTATACTTAACAAGTTAAATTATCTACATGCTCTACATTATCTATTTCGAGAGAGTCATTCGAAATCGTACCTTTGCCAATGATGTTACCGCGAAGATTGCTACCAAAAATAACATTACCTCCGTTGTATGCCTTGTATCTTGAGAAGAGCTTTCGGTTACCCGTCATGTGTTTGGAACATCCGCTATCCTTTATCCACTCATCGGGTTCCAAGTCGACTCCAAGGCATATCTATTTATATAAGGCAACACCTCAAACATTTGGTCCTCAATATCTCATGGGTCCAAAGTTGTTAGTGCTAAACATCCCTTGATATTGATGCAATTGGTTGGGATGTGGGAATGGAAGACACATTTCCCATAGCATATAACTTTGACGTTGGATATTGTTCCAAGTTACAGGAAAGCCACGAGATTGATTTTGTCGACCAACGTTTCTTTTTGGTTGCGGTGTTTTAGGACGAGAATAGTTATTGATGACTCTTCTAGGTGGTGGCGTTTTTGATCTAAAATTAGGTTTTGAAAATCCAACTCCGGGTTTTGACAATGGCTTATAAAATTGTTTAACTTCATTATCACTAGCAACGAGAACTTTGATATTGTTTACTATTATGTGTTTTGGTCTAGGACCCAAAATAGATTTTTTAAAAGACACACTTTTCTCAGATCCAGGTGTAATCACTGGTGGCGGTCCCATAATTGCTTTGGGGGCCGCCTTCATACTAAGGGGGCCACTCATATTTATGGGACCTCCATCAGAGGATGCTTTTTTCTGAGCTTTCACAAATTTTATTTCCTTAGTTCCACTAGATGATGCTTCAAATGAGTTAAACCCTAAACCTAACTTATCACCGGAGGGTTTTTGATTACTTATCATTTCTTTTAAGCGATGTGTACTCTTTTCAAACTTGGTTAGTTTAAGAGCTTCTTCTTTAAGTTTTCTATTTTCAATTTTAGATATTACATTTTACACATTCGAGAGCAACTCCTCTGTTTTCTAGAGTTTGTGTAGACCATTTTCTTTAGAATACTAAGTTCTTTTTCTAAACTATTTCTAGTGGCTTTTAATCTTTTGTTTTTAGTGATTATCTTTAAACTCATTTTGCACAGTTTATCATATTCACTATCTAATACTAAATCATCTATTGACGAGTTTTCATCACTAAAGTAAGAGGATTCGAAACATACCTCACTTGATGCTTGAGCTACGAGACACGTTTCGTTTTTGACCTTCTCATCATCTTCTTCACCGCTATCACTCTAAAAACCTCCGACAAACGCTATTTGGTTCTTTGTCTTTGGTGATTTTGGACATTCTCTAATAAGATGATTCGGGTTGCCGCATTTAAAGCATTTTCTATCACTTTTACTGTTCTTTTCATCACGGCTTCTTTGGAATGTCTTTTTGTCGTTTCGAGGTTGTCTCATGAATCTACCTCTTCTCTTAAAGAACTTCTTGAAGTCTCTTACCGCCATGGCGTACTCTTCGTCTTCACTTCCGGAAGTCAAACACTCTTCATCACTAGATTCTTTCTTAGCCTTTAAAGCAAGAGATTTCCATTCAACTTTTGCTTTGACTATTTTGAAATCTTTCTTGATGATCATTTCGTAAACTTTAAGGTTCTGATGATAGTTCACAAGGAGATAGTGACGTCAAGTCTTTCGACTCTTCAATCGCCGTGACCTTTGCTCTTCATTTAGAATGTAGAGCCCTAAGAAACTTCCTAACATAATTTTTGCTAGAATAACCTTCATCAAGAGCTTTTAGACTAGTAATAATAGTGTTAAATCTAGCAAAAGTACTATCTATAGATTCATCTTCGGAAATGACGAATTGTTCATATTGTTGAACCAAAAGGTCGATCTTATTATCTTCGACTTGATTATTACCTTGATGGGTAATTAACAAAATTTTCCACATTTCTTTTGCCGTGTTACACATGGAAATTCTTTCATACTCTTTTCTAGGCAAAGCATTATAAATACCCATTTTAGCTTTGTTATTTTTCGCAAGTCTCTTTTTAAGATCATCGCTTTGTTTTTCAAAAGGGATAACCTTATCTAATTACGGGTTTTTGGATTTTGTTGAATAGGTTGAAAATCACCATTGGTAATAACATGCCAAAGATCAAGATCTTTTGATTTAACATATGTCTCGAATCAATTTTTTCAATAAATAAAACAATCACTTTCAAAAAGTGATGGTCTTTGCATAGATTGCCCTTCTAGATATTTGTCGGAATCCATAGATCGATCCAAGCTTTAAAATACAATATGTTTTATAAATCTTGAGTAACCTGGCTCTGAAACCAATTGTGGAAACTAGAAGGGGGGTTGAATAGTTTATAAGTTCATTTATGTTTTAAAAAGTGTGCTTTCAAAGTAATTAGATTCGAGTTGTATGTTTTAACCAATTCACAATATGAGCAAACAATGTAACATCTAAACTAAAGCTAAATAACAATGACAATAATATGAAGAGATAAGGAAAGGAACAATCAAACCAAGACGCCAAGATTTTATAGTGGTTTGGCTATGAAGCACCTCTTCGCCCTACTCCACTCCCCGAGTATCCTACTCGAGATTTCACTATGTCAACAAGCTCCCTTTAGGCGAAGAAAATCGTTTACACGTCGCTTACTTTGTTTTCTGACACTAATCTAAATGTCGACTCCTAATCTTAGCTAGAACCAATCTACCACTTCACAATCACTACACAATCACAAGATCTACACTATCAGATTTATACACTGTCCAATCACACATATAAACAAGATAATTACCTATACAGATTTGATATTAGAAGGTATAAGAGTAGAGATCATAAAATAAACAATCTGTTTCTTGGCGAGAATACGAGTTGCTTCTCTTGCACGTGATTCGTGAAAGAAGAGATGGAAAAAAAAGTTAGATCACATTTTTTAATCCAAGATCTATGAATGTTTATGGTCACAAGAGATTTAGGAGAAAAGTAGATTTTAGAGAGAGGAAAAGTTATCTATAAATTTCATGCTAATTGGGATATTTTTCTATAGGGAATGGGACTAGCAGAGATTTATATGCATAAAAAACCCAATCGGTCAACTAAGGGCTGGTCCCGGCTAGGTCCCAGCTACAGATTTATTTTGGCGCCGCTTGGAATATCATAGGGTGGCCCGCCCCAATGTAGACTACGCTCCGTCTTTTTGTCTGTTTGTAAAGAGGTTGTAATTAGTATATAACTTTCTATTTGGGGAGAAATATTTTGAATTTCAAAATTTTAATTGTTGGTTTTTATATAACTTTTCTTTTATTAGTTTTTTTTTTGTATAATTAATTTTTGTGAATTTTTTGTAAAAATGTGATGGATAGAGGATAAAATTTTTTTGGTTGATCAACTAATCAATTCTTAATGATTTGTTTATTCTTACTTTAAGTAGATTTAGCTAATCTTAGATATGGAATTTTTACAATTAATTATTTGTATTAGTTGTTTCGTGTTCGTATTACGGGGGTACATGGTGTTTATTAGTCAAAACGGGGAATTGAGGTCAAAAAATATAAATAGTTTTTTGACTTTATGGGGTGGTTAACATGTTATTGGTGGTTTTTGACCCGGCCCCCGACATATCAACTTTATCAAAAAAATAACTACTTTGGAGGGAGATAACCATGAACAAAAAGACTTTTATTCTGAAAACTCCACACAAGCCACCACATTATGTATAGAACGCCTTCCAAGATAACTCTACGATTAGAATGCATCTTAAGGTTTAACAACCAATCGAAACCATGCCTCCATACGATGAACTGCCGAGTAACCTACATCCTACCATGAAACCATATCTTAAGTTAGAGACAGCAGCATGAACAGCAAGAATATGTGATGTGTAGTTTCATACTTCCTTATTGCACATCAGACATAAAATGGATTGTGAGATCCTACCTCTTCTAGAAAGGTTAAGCCGATTAAGGAGATTATCAAACCTTACTTCCAAACCATAATATTTATTTTTATCGGAACCGCTTTAACACAACGAGTTATAGAAGAATTACCTACTATCTGATGATCGTCTATATACTTTCTCACCGAAGCAACAGAAAAATCCCCCGAACCTACAATAGACTATGAAAATCTATTATGAATCATAGGCAGCTGCTAAATTTTGTTTACTATTCATTTTTAAAATACCCTTTCTCGACTATAAATAATCCACAGTAAAATGATAAGTGTAAAAATATTTGAGCTGAAATACTTAAGAGCTTATTTAAATCAGAAAAATCCAATATGAATGTTTCAAAAATATTATTTTTTTCACTGACAATTTAACATAGAGAATTCCTAAACGACTCTTCACGCTCAAACCTAAACAGCTTGTTTCCAAACGTTTGTTTTGTCCCGACTAAATAGCAAAGAAGAAAACCCATCATTTCTTGTAGAAATCCAAATATGCATGCTAGTATGCTACTATGCAAATTTCACTATGTGTTTGATTTTAAACAACCATCATGAAAAGTTTACATGAACAGAAATTCTTTCACGATCCAATAAATAAATCCTCTTAATTTGATTTTTTTATGAAACTAAAAAAACTCAGAAATACTACAAGGAATAATCTTGCCTATCGTATATTCTGTTTTGTAGTGTGCTTTGGTTTTGTGTAAGAATTAGCAGCTTGGTGATTCCTGGAGGACTTGAAGTGTCAAGCAGCTAAAAATATTTGGGAGCAACTATTTAAAGTTGCATCGAGTCTTAGCCTCATAACACTACTCACTCTTTTCTCTCTATTATCTCTTTGCTTCTCTTTCTAAAAGATTGTAACCCTAATTTTGATCTTGATTTCTGCTATTGTAATAGAACTATTGATAAGATACTCAATAGAGTCATACTAGATTAGTTGTGGTGACTTGTGATTTACAGATTGAGATGAGTCATTTTGATCTATTGGGTTTGTAATATTGTTGTGGTTGTTGATCTTGAATTAAGATTCAAGATTTGTTAGTGTTGGTTTTAATAAATTTTACGTGGTATCAGTCAGAGCAAGGTCATCTTCTTGCTCTATGTCGATTTTGAAAAATTAGGGTTTTCTTAAGTTTTGGGGTTTTTTTTTGTTTTTTAAACGTTCTTGGTCAATTGACTGTTGTTAGTTGATAAATCTGATGTTATTCTTTTTAATTTGATTTTTTTAGAAAACCCTCAATTTTCGCAAAAATTAGGGTTTGGTAATTTTGGGGCTTCTGTTCTTAAGAGGCTTCAGGTGATCAATTAAATCTTGTTTTTTTGGGTAAAGGGTTACCCCCGTAAAGTATATTAAAACCGAAAATGTTAAGTACAAATGGAATGTGGCTGAAGTACCACATTAACCTCAAGCTAAACAGCTTGATAAATACCTAAAACTAGTGCTTATGACATGCCATAAACACTTACAATTCTAGAGACAAAATAATTGCAACTAGAACAAATGACTCAACTGAACAAGCTAATCGGCAGTAGCCATGAAATAAGAACTTCTGCCGGTTTTTGTATCAGGAAATAAGTTAGCCGATTCATCATGCACAATTTCAACATCTTCGTCTTCATCTTCTTCATCATCATTCAAAGCCGAAAAAGAATTAGACGTGGATATATTACTTTCTTAGAAGATGTACCAGTGGTCTTCAATATAGATGCCGATTTAGATGCATCACCCACATTAGTTGTTCCCTTCTTAGGTGCGCTTGTAGTCACCTTTGGCTCATATCTAACACTTTGTTTAACCGAAGGACAAACAAACTGGCCACCATTAGTAGACTTGGATTTACCTTTCCTCTTCTTTTTTTACCCACCATTTGGAAACCATCATTCAATTTCACAACAGTAGGAGCAACAATAGTAGAAGTAGTAACAATATGAAGACTCACCACCTTAATAAGGTAATGGTCATGAACATGACCAAATATCTTACATATATCACACCTGGGCGGCTTCCATTCATACTCAACACGGATGGTTTCTTTGGTGAACCCATCCCCAGTAAGTGAAGGAATACTAATAGTAACAACATCCACAAGATCAGCTTCTGAATTTACCTCAATTAAGCACCGAGCAAAACTACTCCTACCCTATGAGTCCTTACACATGAAACTTATGTATGAATCAAGCATAACAAGTTTGTCAATAAACGTAGCAATTAAACTAATACCATCCTCTTCAAAAACATAAATAGGAACATCATGCAATTTAACCCATATCAGAATGCGAGTTAATTCTTCTTTATGCAATCTAGTATCCATTGACCATTTCATGAGAAAGATCAGAGAATTACGTATCAACAAATGACCACCCTCTAAAACAGTTTCTAAACCAGCCTGTGAATCAAATTTAAAGAAAAAGAAGCCTTTGGAATTCATCATAATCCTTCTCAGCCCATGTTTTGCCTAGTGTTTTCTAGCATAATAATCGACAACCAGAAATGCCATTCTCTTTCCAATAAAATAACCATATAAAGTGTGTTCCAAATGAGTACTAACCTTTTCGACAACTTTATGATGAATAGAGATGTTAACACCATCAAAAATAGGATCAACCACCAAGGGACAAAAGTTAGAGCTAACTTTTGGTTGGTCATTAGCACTTGCACCCGCAACACCAACATAGGATGTCGACTTAGTAGACTTAGACACCACCGGATCAGAAGAGCTAGCTCTCGTCACCTCCACAAGAGCATCCCATATATCACCAATGGTATCCAAAACCTCCTTACGCTTTTCTCTAGTCAATTCCAACCACATCGGGTATTTACCCAATTCGATGCCCTTGGTGAAGTCATCAATATCCTTATAAGATTTGAGGGACACACCAAATAATTCAGCAACAACATCATGATTTGGAATGTTAAGAGCATTAACATCAGACACCATAATATCTGTATCAGAATCTGGATCAAGTTTATTCAATCGCTCAGGCACACCATGTAGCAATGCCTCCCCTTCAGCAGCATCACTTCATAGAAGTTCCTCATCATTAGTTGTCATCCCCTCTTATCCATAAGTAGACCCTAATCAATCAAAACAATGAAAACCCTAGGTAAACAACAATCTAACATAGAAACAAGAAGATCAATAATGCATAGACTTCAGTAGTGATTGCCTTAAAATCAATTAGGGCTAGGAATTATAAGCACATAACTAACCAATATTCATGATTGTTGATCGAAGAATTAAGATAAAAAAACTAAAACCCTAAAGTCAACAAAACCTTAAAACAAAATATTCAGGTTAACGATACAAAAACAAGACAATAACTATGTTAAAACCAAGATTAATCAAAGATTAAAAGTGTTAAAACACATTTAAGATCTACGTTTGAGGATCATAAATCAGAGTTGACATTGAATAGGGTAGTCGCCTAGAGAGAAAATCGATTTTTTAGGAGAGGGTTTTATCCAACTATCAATTAACTATTGTTAATTGGTTAATTATTGTTTTATCGGGTTTTTGGAAGTGTTTTAGGGAAAATCCTAATTTTTAAGGAATTAAGGTTTGGTTGGTATTGATCTTGAGTATTAAAGATTATGGGTTCTTGTAACTCTTTATCAAAGGGTTACAAGAGTGAATTCCACTGCTTTATTGCTGGTTTGCGTGCACTATAACACCTCCCACGCTCTCTCTTATTCTTTTCTTATTATTTTCACTTGATTGATTTTGAATTAGTCTCTCTACCCTTGACCTACCACTCTAAGTGGCAAGGAAGTATGGGAACTTTTTGACTAGTTTTCTGGTGTGATCTTTATTTCTTGCTTTTGTCTGATATGTTTGATTGTTTCATTTATTTGTTTATCATCATGTCTGTGCATGGTCATACTAATGATGAGTATGAGAACTTTATTCATCCTGATGCTGATAATGTGACCTTAACTAGTAAATTAGATGTTAGTCATCATTTGCATTTGCATCCTAATGATTCTTCTACACTTACTGTTGCATCTATCAAGTTAAAATGAACTGAGAATTATAATGTGTAGTCTTGTGCTATGATTCTTGCTTTAGAGGGTAGGAATAAGACTGGGTTTATTGATAATACTTGTAGAAGGTCTAATACTGATGAGGTTCTGGGTAGACAATGGGATAGAGTTAATGTTGTTATTTTGGGTTGGATTTTAAACTGTATTTTCTAGGAACTTTTTCTACGTCAATTTTTTTTAAAAGAGCCTTTGAAGTATGGAATGAATTAAAAGATATTTTTGACAGGGTTGATGGTTTTGTTATTTTAACCTTAGACCATAAAATTAACTCTTTATCTCAAAATGATGCTCCTATTGTTGAGTATTTTAAGAAGTTGAGTACACTTTAAAAGCAGTTTGATGCTTTGGTTTAGTTACCTAGGTGTACATGTCATGCTGCTAAGGACTTTATAAAACATAATCAACTTTTAAAATTAATACAGTTCTTAATGGGATTAGATGATTCTTATATGCAATTGAGAAGTAATATCTTAGCTAGAGAACCTAGACCTGATGTTAAGGGAAAATATGTTCTTATCTCTAGTGAGGATTCTCACAGATCTATGGTCACTGGTTCAGGTGTTGAAACCTCTCAGAGGTCTCGGTCCTCCGTGTTTAACTCTAGTGTCACTAACAGAGGAAATTCTCAAAGGTCCCAAACCTTTGGTAATCCCTCTAGACCTAATAATGTGCCCAGACCTAAAAATAATGGGAATAAAAGGGCTATTGGTGGCCCTACCTTGATTTGTGAGCATTATGGGTTTAATGGACATACCATTGATAGGTGTTTTAAACTGATTGGATACCCTGCTGATTTTGGAAAAAGGAACAATTCTACCAATAATTCTTCTAATAATAATCAAAATGCTCAAACTTTTATCAGAAGATTTATGAATAGCAATAATTTTTGTTAGCTCTATTTTCACTTCTACTTTCTCTAATGAACATATTTCAAAACTCACTTCTTTGATTACAGAAAATTCAGTAAATGATGTTGGAAAAAGAGTACATGCCAATATGGTAGGTATTGTGTTTAATAATAAGAATTTTTTTTCAATTAAAATTTTGATAAATTCTTTTGTTCTAACAGTAATTATAAGTCTGCTCTAGAGCAGGCAGGTATTATTTTTGATTCTGGGGCTAATAAATACTTAATATATACTGATAAGGACTTAGTTAATGTTATTGATATTTCCTACCTTAAAATAAAAGTTTCTCATCCTAATTGAACATAAGTTTTCAATAATAAAGTAAGAAATTTAGTGTTAACTAATTTCCTGACTCTATATGATGTTTTGGTTGTTCCAGAATATGGTAAAAGCCAAAAATACTCTATGTACTATCTCAAATAACCCATTATGCTTTATGAATTCTTAAATATGCCATTATACATTATATTTTCAACTCATTATGCTTAATCAATTCTACTTTTAACATTAAAAGACAATAATACCCTTTATCTTTTTCACCCACCATTACCAACCCTCCTACCATCAAAACCACCACCACTTCCACCCATCAAAACCACTAAATAAAAGTGACGCATAAATTTTAGACTATAGCATAACAAAGTGGCGTATGAACTATGTCTCACTAAGCATCGTCAACTTTTAGACCACTTCCGACCATCACAGTTTATAAACCACTTTCAAAATAGCTCGTGGAATTGAATATTTTTTTATATCTTGTTCAGTTATATATCTAGATCTATTATTCATACATGTTATAGTTACTTTTCATTTAATAAAGAAAAAGAGCACCTTAGCAATGAAGATACGAGCCACGAGTCGCAAGTCATTCAAAATTGTGGAATTGAATTATTGTTGTGTAAATAATGTTAAGATGAAAATGGATGCATCAGATAATAGAAGGATTGGTGAAGTATGAACTTTGTGGTCTTATTTATAAGAAAATGAATAATTTTGGGTTTTTATATAAAAGAATTGAAATCGAGGAAAAAGGTTGTTTGTTGGTTTTATTATTAGTGCATGTCAACAAAAAGTGCAAGTTGTGTTGGTTGTTTGCCAGCATGTGGGTCTTTTTGTTTGCCGAAATCTAGGTCTTTTAGCTGGAATTTGTGGTGATTGTGTGGACTTATATAATGTAGAAGATAAAGATGTGTGAATTGACCAAATTACCTATAACTATGATGTATAATGAGTGATTTAAGAATTCAGAAAGCATAATGAGTTATCTAGGAAAGTATGTAGAGTATTTTTGGCTTTTGCCCTCCAGAATATTATGTTAGTCTTGTTTTTGTACATAATGTGGCTAGAGACAGCAAGTTTATTATGGGATTTGATGAGTCAAAATGTTTTGTATTATCTTAGGATTTGATGGATGTGAAAGTTATAGGGATTGGTAAACAAGTTGGTGGTTTGTATTACTTTGATAGAAGTCAATGTATTGACTTTACAAGTAAAAAAATTTCTAATTCCTCTAAAAGCATATGGCATTGCAGACTTGGTCATCCCTCTGACCAAGTTCTATTTTTTTAAAAGTGAAATTGTTTTTGAAAATAATAATTGTGGAACCGTATAGGGGGGGTGAATATGGTTTTCTTGACTTCTTCAAGGTTTATAAAACTTCAAGTCTCGAAAGAACAAGTGAGCCGGACTCTACTTTGAAATTAGAGACAAAGGGGATATTATATATATATATATATATATATATACATATATAGAGAGAGAGAGAGAGAGAGAGAGAGAGAGAGACACCATGATATATACTAGTTTGAGAAGGGGGTTTAGTCCTTTCGTACGTCCAGTTGTGAATCCACGACTTCGATACTATACTAGTATAATCCTTATGGTAGACTATAAACCGTATTACAAATTAACTCCATCGACTTTCAACAAAGTTCGGTGCACACACACAAGAGTTACTACATATGGTATTTTGCCCTCGGAATCCATCCCTAAGAACCTGAGATTCGACTTAACCTATGAACACTAAAAGCCTTCCCCTTGGAAGCTTTCCAAAACCCTAACTAGATCCCTAATGATCTAGGCTTGATCCCACAAATACAAGACTTCCTTTACAACTCGATTGTATAAAAAGATAGATGGTGAACCAAGTCCTAACCTAGCCTAGAGACTCGATTCTAATAGAAAGGGTATGAGAAAGAAGATCCTCGACAAAACACACAAGTGTGGATTAAGCACTTGTGTGGTACTCTTGCGGAGATGTATGTTCTTCAATAGATGATAGAGGAGAAGATTAAGAACACTTGATGTTTAGACTTAGAGGATTAGAGAAGAGAAAAGAGAGGAAAGAATATTTGCAAGAGGTGAGGAATACAAAGGCCAAGAGGGGTTATTTATTGTCCAAGAACCCAAAAATAGGAAATACACTTCGCGTGTGGCGCGCTGACGCGTGCCCAACGCCAGACACCCGAAGCTATTTTTTGGGTTCTTGGCTTTTTAATTACCCGCTCTTGTTAAATCCCCAATTGTACTTTACGTTATGACCTTTCAATCATTCTTACACTCAAGGTCAACCAACTCAAATAGCCATTTGATAAAAGCGTTTTGTGAAGTATTAAAAGTGTTTTGCTTGTTTGATAAAGTAAAGGGAGAAAAGAATTATCAGAAAAGGGTAGTTTAGGTATTCCTTAAAGTCTAACTAGCTTAGTTGGGTTACAACTAAAGATTTGAAATAGCTAGTTAGGGTACAAGAGAATAATTTTAGAATATTCTTTGCTTGGAAAGAAAGGGGGAAAGATTTAAAATTTAAATTTCAAATTCATTAACACACATGTTGATAAGAGAAGATGAGTTGTGTGTGAGTTTTCATGATTTTACATGATGTGATGGAAAGTAGTCTCTTAATCTTAGTTTGAAATAGAGGGTGAGGATGTGAAGAGTACACTTGGTTAAGTGGCAAGATCAAGGGTAGAGAGAGGTGTGCTTGTTGTGTGAGTAAGAATAGAGTGTTTGTGAGAGAGGTTGTGTTTGTTTGAGATGATGTGACAATCCATAATTTCAGACCATTTTACGTCAATAAATATTCAACAATTTATTTTAAAGCTTTTACGCGCTTAATTTTAATTTCAACCGTTTAGTTAAATCGCGTAAACTAAAAATCATTAATCAACGTAAACCGACATCAAACAAATAAAAGTTTACATCAAAGAAGTGTTATATTGTTTTTACAAAAATAATAATTAACTTTTCGTATTATATTTTTATACGTTACATAAAACGTTTACGTTTTGCATTTTGGAACCTTTTTGCATACAAATAAACCATTCTAACTATCTACACTCAATCAAATACCCACAATTATACTCAATACCAAAACTTTTATAAACTTTAACCCAAATATATATATATATATATATATATATATATATATATATATATATATATATATATATATATCCGATTATATATGATAAAAACACAAAGAGATAATATCTAATCTTAGTTTCTAGAAGAACAAGTACCAAGCTACTAACCTTTCTTATACTTTCATCAACTTTCTTACAACACCATGCATTCTTACACAAAACCTCACCCCTCCCATTCCTCTCTTACAAGACCGGCTGATAAACGTCAAACGCGTGTCGTAATAATATATATAGTATTTCCTGTTAGATAAGAAAATTACTTTAGGAAAAGTAATAGTCTATCCTCTGAGTGTCTTATCCACGGCGAGAGATGAATTGAAATCCATGTAAGTATTTTGTTTGATGCTTGAATATCGAATATTTTTGTTTTTGGTTTTAAACTAAAAAATTTATAAACTATATAAAACTAGATAGCAAATATCGTGCAATTAAACGAAGAACGATATATTATAAAAAATATATAAGGAAAGCAAAACATTTTATTCTAAGCTACACTAATGTATTAAAAAGGATAGAAAAGGGAACCAAATTGAAGACCCGCAAATAAACGATAACCACCCGACTTAATAAGCTAAAGAAAATAGTCAAATTCTATTTAACTTAATAAGCCCTTAAGCTCCACGCCTCATGAGTACACCGGTACCAAAATCAAATGTGAAGATCGTTGTAAGCTCATATTGGTTAGATCTTAATATCTAGGATGAACAATAACAAAGAACAATAGAATGCACAGCGGAATAACCACTAAGAACATTATTTATTATTGTCTAACAAGGTTTCATCATCATCTTTATACAATGACTACTACAAGCCCTAATTCTACCTTGATCAATGGTAGAACGTGTTATCTAAACTATAACAAGGAATCAAAGATCCTTGAGGCTAAAACACAAACAACCTAGGCGTCTCCTTAGAGAACTTGACGCCTAGAACACACACACACACTTTCCTGGTGTTTACATCTTTGACACATAGAAAATAACACGACCTATATCTCTTTATATATTAGAGATATTAGGTTTACAAAGGATAAGTATTAGGAAATAAACAAATCTTCCTAACTTTTATAATTATCTTCTAGGAAATCGTCTGTAATCTTCCATCTTTTAAAGAATTCCTCCTTTGTCTTTTAAGTCCTTCAGCTTTCATATGTTTTGTCTTATCAACTCAAATATAATTCCCAACAATCTTCCCCTAGTTGATAATGACAAAACCATATAAGCATAAACTTCCCCTAAAGCTAATAAATATATGAAAGAATAAGGATCCATGCAATTCCACTAAGGATTTGTAAGTTGCACATCTTCTTTGTAAATCTTCTTCCCCTTTTTGTCATAATCAAATAGGAGACTAAAGTATGAAACTTTAATTTCGACAACCACAAACCACTATCACACTTTTAATCCAGCCTTCCAATAACTCAAATTACCCTTCATGACGCGCCTTAAGATAAATGAACTTGAGCAGTAGAAACTTAAACTAGCAGTAGTAATAGTGACTTACAGTAGTAAAAACCTTCACCTCATGTGGTGCATGTAAATGGTTAAACATTTTAACATTAAGCTTCCCCTGAAACCCATATGTTAACCACTTCTTGAATCTTTAATTCTGTAGGCTTTTTGTAATGATTACTGATGAAGAAAAACTAAGTATAACGAACTTGATACTGAAGTAGAATAACCCAAACTTGTTATTCGATCTAGTATAAAAAGCTATGAAACAATAAGGAAGAACCAACTTATTCAAATTTAGCTAAGGGCGAGCTTATTTGACCGAGCTTATAAAAGAGATAAGTAAGCAAATCGAATAAGCTATGGTATAGCTTATTTGATTTACCACTTATTTTCAAATAATCTCAGTGAATAAGTCAAGAAATAAGCTAAGGAGTTAGCCTAAATTTGAAATAAGCTCAGGAGAGAAAAGAAGAAAATAAGCCACGAGTAATATCCAAACAACACCCTTCATTTCATCACCAATAAGCTAAGTTTTACAATAAGCTGAACAAATAAGCTTGCAAAAAGCTTTTACAAAATATCTAATAAGCAAAATAGAAAATAGCTAAACATAAAAAAAACTACACTACTACTTTTTTTTCTAAACTAAATCTCATCATCCAAATGAGCTGAGCGTGTCCATTTAAATAGCAAAAGTGAGGAGATGGGCATATTAGTCCTTTCAGTGAGCCATCCAGTTATAATCCAAGAACCAAGGGTAAAGAGGTAAATTTATTTGTTGGGAAGCTTCGAGGAGGCATCATAAATTGCCAATGATTGGCCTCAAATTGTGTTACCTCGTATCCTCCAGCTCATATTATACTCGATCAACCAACCACCATTCGCTACGTAGCCTTAGCGTTTAAAATACGCATACAACATTCACGTCCCTCACCACTTTATAATGAATTTAAAAAGAAAAGGGATGCCACGTGTTTGTCCTAGATTCGCCAAAATAAGTTAGTGTGGTGAGAGTGGATAGGCCACTCATCTGTTTTGAATTATTTAGGGAGAGTAAATCCTACTCGCCAAAACCATGTGCATCTAATAGATTTCATATTTCAATTATGAAGTCAAATTTGACTTGGGCCAAATATGTTACAAGAAATCCACTTGGGTCGAATCTCACTTTCAAACTGGATCTAGTGGCTGGACTTGTAGTATAGTTTAAGGTCTCACTTGAATTTTGGGCTTATAATAGGTATGGGTCGGTTCGACACATATAAATGGAGTCGGGCCAACCCAATAAGAGATGAAGGTACCGTCGGACTCGTAATTTTAACCTCTTTCCAATGGCATGCTCGGTAAAATATTAACGACTTCGTCCTGATATCGAAAAACGCGTAAACGTCTTCAAATCTTAACCGAAAGTCACCGTTTTTGCTTTATTTTCAATCCCTTATACCTGCAAGACATAAAAACACAAACCAAACATATTTGCAATAATTTTAAGCATATTTCATATTTTTAGTCCAATTAATAGTGTTTTCTGGGGTAAAAATGATGTGTGTTTTAGCACACATCAAATTCCCCCACACTAAGCCATTGCTGGTACCACATGCAATGTTAATAAAACACGTCCGAAAATAAATTAATTTACCTACCCCTTAATTATGACCACTCACAAATCAAATAAGAAACAGAAAAAGGCCATATTAAGAAGGTTAAAATCATTTATTCTAACACGCCCCGTTTTTTAACCACTTAGTTCATTAATAAAAGTAAAATTAAGATAAAAAATTAAATAATTTTATATAAAAGGCTAAAAGAAACGGGGAGTTCGTCATGATACACTGTTAAATTGTCTATATTAAAATCACCTGGATTTCGCCAATAAAAGCCAAAAATATGCCAAAAGATGGAAATATGTGTGCTTTTGTGTCATAATGTGCAGGAAAGGATATCAAAGTCAAAAAGAGCAAAAACAAGCCAAAACCGACAAGAAACGGAAAAGACAAGTGATCAAGTGAAGACGTGAGGAAAGATATCAAAGCCGGATCAGCCCGACACAAGGAAAAAGTCAAATTAAGTCAAAGGAGGTCAAAGTCAAGAAAGTCAAGTCAAAGTTGAAGAGAAATGACCATTATACCCTTTTAAGTGAAAGAAATTACCAAAATCAAAGCCCATTCTCTTGTTTTAAAACTACAAGGGCCAGAGATGTAAATTCCAAAACTTACTTTTACACTATACTTTGGAAAAGAAAAACACAAGGACTAGTTGTGCAATTACTCACTCACCACAACTCTCCCCACCTCTACATACACCTTTAACCTCGTATTAATCACCCCTCCACCTCACCAGACCCACGTGGCATCTTATTATTGGTCCATACACCTGCCTAAGCCACGTGGAGCTCCCTAATTGGCTAGAACACGTCAGAGATTCATCCAATGGCTCACAATTAGTCAAAGACGGTTATTGACTCAAGGAACGGCCAAGATTATTTCTTCCTCAAGTTTCAGCTCTCATTCAGCTCTATAAATAGTGCTAGATAGTTCAACATTTGAAATTTTTTTACCTTTATTTTTACTTTACTTTTAGTCATTTACTTTACTTGTCTCTAAAATTCCTTGTAATTGAATTTTCGTTAAAAGTCAAATAAAGTCAAACTTTCTCCATTGTTATTCAAGGTTCTCATATTAGTTTCATTTCTGTTGTTTAAGCTTCTCATAAGCTCTTTTCATTTTTACAAGCTTTCCTATTCAGTTTTCTTCAAAGTCATACATTTGTGAAAAAAGTCAAACTTTGGTCAAAATAAGCTCAATTTAGCTTATTACATTTTCTTAAGTTCTAAAGTTGTTCAAAAGTTGTTATAAGCTTTCTAAAAACTGTATTTGTCTACTTTAGTTCAATGTTGTCCATTTGAATTCAAATTGAATGGATTTTGAAGCAATAAGGAAGAATAAGCTCAAAGAAGCTTATTTAGCTTATAGCTCTTTGGTTTAGAGGCAAGGTGCCATTAGGATTTAGTTTAAAGGTCACTCACTCAACAAGAGTGACCTAGGGTCAGAGACTACAATTCACAGGTTTAACCTCATGATTTTGGTTTTAGCATTCAATTAGCTTAATTCATTTGCTTATTGTATTGTCTTTGTGTGTGCTTAATCTTGTTTAATTTTGCTTAGTTAGTTTATATAAGCAATTGCTTTAAGCTAATTTTAGTTAGAATCCATTAAGGTCTTTAAATTCTGTCATAATAGTAGGTTTAGCTAGCTGAATAACTAGCTTATTTCTCTTAATAAGCTAGTAATTTTAGAGTTTAATAAGCTCAATTAGGCTAGTTATAGATAGAGTAGATAAAAGGTTTTTAGATATTTAGTGTAAAATTAGATTTTAAAAGCTGTTAAGAAATGTTCAAAAAGTTTAAGGAGTGTTTGGATTAACACAACTTTGACTCTTAAAGTCAAATGCCAAAAGTTTAATTCATTACTTCAGTTGAGTTTTTCATTAGAGACAAGATTTATAAAGGTTTCAGAAGTAAAATTGAATTTTTAAAGATTCTATGGTTTAAAAATAGTGAATTAGCACCAGGGCAGTTTTAATGTTCAAGTAGATTTTGTAGTTAAGTTTTTTATAGCATTTTAGAGTTCAATGTTGGTTCATGCAGGTTTAGTAACACTAAGTGAGTGAGTTTATGAGTTTTAAAGTAGAAGTTTAGCCTGCACTTAAGATTTTTACCAAGTACATCAGCAACATCAGTATTAACTTAGTTAATACTGTTGTTGCTCATCATTTTTCTAAGCCACTTTTTAGCATTTGAAACTAGGAGATAGAACTTAGCTTTAGGAACCTTAGTAGTACTCCATTAGCTTTTTAAAAATAATCTGTTAAGTTTCATTTTTAAGCTTTTAGTCTAGCTTTTAGGTACTTG
>BQNB010074479.1:30000-31779 GCA_026074375.1 Tanacetum coccineum | reverse complement strand
AGAGTAAGAACACATGTTATGAGTGGTATGTGTGTGTATTAGGGAAGATGAGGAAACCATACATTTTGGGGTGTCAGAGAACCATCTTTTATAGGTGACTAATCTATCTATATCTTCTATACTCCTTTTAAAAGAAATTTAGGAATCTCTTGAAACTTGAAAAATTAATATTTTAGGAAATGTTGAAAATTAAATACATGGAATCTTGCTATTTTAGCTATTAAAAACGTATAGCCTCATTCAATAATGTTTGAGTAAATCCACTATAAATAGGGATCAAAATTGCATGAAAAAACACACAGAAACATAAACACTTAGATCAAAATATTTATCATGTTCATCTTTATGTTGAATAGGGAGAGGATGCGTATAAACTAATTTTATTTGAACTATGAGATGCAGAATCCGTGTTTAAATTGATGATTTGAAAAGAGTAGTATGATGCAAGCTTCCTTCCATCCGTGTATAGCCTAAAATAGATTCAAAAAACACAAACTACTTAAATACATACACAAACTCATTAAGAAATTCCATTATCTTTATAAAGAAACTTAAAAAAAATTATAACAAACTTTATATAATCTTTAAAAAATTATGCAATTCTATAACTTTACATGAATTTCCGGCAAAACACTTGCATTGACAGAAAGTGTTTTGCCGGAAATTCATGTAAAGGTTATCATATGAAAATTATAACAAAACTACAATCAAATTATAACCTAAATTGCAACTAATTTAAAAAACAACATCATAACAAGCTCAAAATACATATATTAAAAAAAACTACACATTTACAAATTTATAGATTTACTTTTTGTACTCATTTACAGGCGGTGGCAACACATATTCAGGCGACGGCAACACATATTACAAATATGAAATTAAATATATAGCGGCAGTTATAAAACTCATATCTGAAAAAATATATAGATAAATCTCTAAGAAAAACAAAAAAAATTTGAAATAAATTTATATCTAACAAAAGGCTTCAAAAGAACTCGTAAAAATCTTAAAATCTAGCTAAAGGTGTCGTTATGGTGGCAGCTCGTGGCTGATGGTGGTGCACTAGTAATCTCCGTCGTTATAAACCCAGAGTGTGGTCAGGACCTTAACCGAAGCTCAACCCAACATGAAGTTTTAACCTTGAATGTTCAACGTGTCCGCTGAACCATGTATGATCGCGAACACGAACAACTCAGACATGAACATCGTAACTTGGTTCTCTTTTTCTCAATGGCTCGCTTAGCCAAATAAATTTTGGCAATTATGTTTTATTTCGTGAATTGATAAAAGAGATGAAGAGGGTCAAGGGTTTAAAAGCACATTATAGGCCAATGAAGCCATTTATGCCTAAAATCTCGGTCGGTTACGTCTAACAAATTACTATGTATTTGACATATTCCAGTTGACCATTTTAAAAGCTCCAATAATTTCCTTTCTCAATTTACTAATCTCGTTATTATTAATATTCATTTGCAAAATGGTTTCAATTAGGTGCCATGTTTTCAATTCTTAAATCCTCCAATTATACACATACGATTCCATTAAACCTTTCCTAAATCAGCCCATTCAAGCTTCCCAACTTTCAATTTCAACTTTTCAACATTGCCTAAAATAAGTGATTTTCAAGTTTTAAGGTTTCAATAACAAATTGAGTCATCAATACCATTATAATATTTTAATATCCTATTTAATTTATCATTGTAACGGTCTCCAATAACTACTAATAATCATTATTATCGATAATAATTATTAAAAATGTGTAACCGCATCTACCAT
>BQNB010074479.1:0-25000 GCA_026074375.1 Tanacetum coccineum | reverse complement strand
GGGTATCGGTTCTTCTAAGTAAGTTTGTTTAGTTCACGGTAGTCGATACACATTCGAAAAGAACCATCTTTCTTCTTGACAAACAAAACCGATGCTTCCCAGTGTGAGGAATTAGGTCTTATAAATCCTCTGTCAGAAAGTTCTTGTAACTTAGTAGACAACTCCTGCATTTTGGCTGGTGCTAATCGATATGGGGCTCGTGCTACAGGTACGGCACCAGGGACTGAGTCGATTTGAAATTCAACTTGTCGAGCTGGTGGCAGTCCAGGCAAGTCTTCTAGAAAGACTTTCAGAAATTCCCGTATGATTGGCACGTCCTCAAGTCGCTTCTCCTCTGAATTATCCTCAGCCTTCTTGGATGTAACTTGCGCTAGGTAGACTTGACATCCCTTCTGAATATACTTCTGGGTCCTCGTACACGATATGATGTTCAGCTTACTTCCACCGTCACAATTATCACCTCGGATTATCAACACCTCATCTCCATAAGGAATACAGACGACCTTCTCGTCACAAACGATCAATGCGTGGTACTTTGCCAACCAATCCATATCGATGATGACGTCAAAAATACCAAGTTCTACTGGCATTAGATCTATGTCGAACGGATGACCCAATAATCCTAACGTGCAACCTCTAAAAACAACATTTGTTTCTAAAATGATTCCATCAGCAAGTTCTACGGCATAACTAGTGTCTAAGGTAGATGGTGCAACATCAAGCAAGGCACTAAAGGTAGATGATACAAAACTCCTATCGGCGCTCGAATCGAATAACATAGAAGCATAACAGTTATTGAGAAGAAACGTACCCGTGACAATGTTGGAATGAGGGTTTGTTCCTCCTCTACCAGTGACGTAAGCCCTTGTTGTAGCTTCATTATCTCTTGTCTAGTTTTCAGTCTTGTTTCCACTCTTGTTTCTTGCCTGGTTTCTACGATTTTAATTCATTAACTTAGGACAATCCATCCTAAAATGTCCCGGCCTCCCACACTCATAGCAAATAACATCCGGCTGATTCTCAACAGCGGCTCTCTGAGTATTTGGAGCAACAGCAGCCGTACAATCCCTAGTCAGGTGCCTAACCTTCTTACAGTTTCCACACCATACAGTACACAACCCTTCATGGTTCTATCTGCACTTGTTGCAGTAGGGGAGAGACCCAACATACCCCTTTCTTTCATTGTTTCCTGCCGTATAAGCTCTTTTCTATGATCCCTAAAAGTTAGAAAATAACGAAAGTCAAATATGTTAGTTAGTTGCTTAAAAAGAAAAATACAAAAACAAATGAGAAAAAAAAGAAAAATACAAAAATATTAGTGGTAGCAAGTGTAAATATTTAAGAAAGGTAAAAACGGGGCTTTTCTAAACTTTTGATTCTTTAATTCCCCTCGATGAACAGTTAGCTACTTTTCGAGGTTATTAGTCGAGGGGGATTGAGACTCTTAGTTTTCTTAAGTGTTAGCATTGCGTGAGGACACGGCAATATCTTAGTATGGGGGATTTTGGTATGTGCTTAATTACACATACCATTTTCTACTAAAAACGGACTTAAATGACTAAAAACATACCAAAACTATATTGTATTTGTGTGTTTTGCATTTGTATTATGCATGAAACGGATATCCGACAAAAGGACGAAAAACGAAGCCAAAAACTACAAAACCAAGCACGGAATGGAAAAGCGTAAAAAAGTCAAAGTCAAAGTCAAAAGTCAACCTAAAAGTCAACCTTAAAAGTCAAAGCCGGAACCAAAGCCGAAACCGAAGAAATACTTAATGGGCCAACCCACACCTATCTGATGGGCCGGGTCAGCCCGTTAAGCTATTTAAACAAGGCTTGAAATAAGCCTTTACAAATTTTGGGCTTACACCAAAATCTGCCAAGCCATTTGTGGCCCAATACACTAACCAACCCAACACTATAAAGACATAACGGTTGTTATGTCTTTAACTATACCAGTCCCTAACTCGTTAGTCCTTATGGACGTGTATTGCAATACATGAATACAACCTCAGGGGCCTAAGTTGTTAAATTCTTAAACTTGTACACCGCCAAGGACTAACCATTTAATGTCATTATACACTTTCAGGGATCAAAATTGCCATCTTTTGCAAACCTTTACCCTGCACCCAAACCCAGTTAAACCCTTTTTCCTGCCAAACCCAAAACCCTATTCACCCGTCCCTTTCCCTTGGCCTGCAACTCGACAAAACACAACCCCACATAACCCCACACTCACATGGGCTTAAGAGATAAAAAGGATTACCACATTGGCAATCCCATGCTTCCTGATTAGACAAGATAGAAGACAAGCAAATCAAGGGTTGTTATCAAATTGCTTGGAGAACAAGATGATTGAAGGGTTTAGATGATGCTTGGTTTCACCTCACACAAGAAACACAACAAACACAGCTGAAGACATATAAAAGACTTAGGCTTATTTCATTGTACTAGTAACTAGAAGTAGTGTAATTTTAGTTTTAAAATTTTTACTTTTAAATGTATTAATGTTTTAAGCTTCTGTCAATTTTACTTTCCTTTTAACTTTTGATTAATGAAATTTCAGTTTTCAAGTTTTTATAATCTTGTCTTTTAAAGTTTTTGCAATCAAGTATTTTATAATCACAAGTCATTTCTATAAGCTTCTTAAGCTTAAATAATATTTTTTAACTTATTTAAAGCTTTTACAAAAGTTTTTTAAAAGTTACTGTTTCATGGAATCAAGAATTTTGATTTTGAGCTTTTGGAAGATAAGCTTAAGAAGGATGAGCTTATGGGGTTTAGTGCTTGTTGGTAAGCTATAGGGTGAAAAAGAACTGATTTGGAAGCTTATAGTTCCTAACCAAAGCATTTGGACCTTTGTAAGTTGCAAAATTTCATTTTCATGCCATTTTATGCATTTGCTTATTTTTAGCTTATTATTGCTTATTTCTGCCTTATTGATGCTTATTTGTTCTTTATTATGCTTATTTGATTTAGTTTGATGCAAGTTTTATTCTGTTTTAGCTTAAATGTTAATTTTTAGTTTCTAAAGAGGTGTTTGGTTTAAGACTCAATATGGGTCAAAATTAGTATAAAATGTTTTTAGGTCACTAAGCCACTTTTTATAAGTTTTATTTTATATGTATTAACCTGTTTTAAAAAGTTTTTAGTGTTAAATCAAAGTTTTAATATGTTTTCAAAAATTTCTCCAAGTCTGTGTTTTTAAATTTCCCTCAAACTGCTCACTTGTAAGCTTTGTTTTCAAAAGGTTTTGACGCCTTGTTCTTGCCTTGTTTTGGTCATGAATGCAGTAGGATAAGGAAGTATAAGTTTTCAATTGACCATTTTGATTCCACGTTGAAATCTGTTATGGCAGTTTTTAAGACTCAAAGGCCACTTTTTAATCTTAATTATAAGCTAGTTAATGTTTATTTTAAGGTCTGATTTTTATTCTACAAGTGCTTTGTAGTATGTAGATCATCTGTTTAAGCTTATTTTGTGCTTTAAGCTTATTTTACTAGCTTAAAATTTGGGCTGCATAGACCACTTGTCTTTTGAATGAAAACCAAAATAGTGCACTCTTTGTAATCAGACCTTTACAAGTGCCTTTTTCATGGCTTAAATGTTTTTTAAACCACTTTTTCTTTACTGCTTATTAAAGCTTATTGGATAATCTTTTCAGGGTTATAGGCCATTAAGCATTAAGGATCTACTAAGTGGCTTAAAATTAAGCCCTAAAGTACCCTTGTAGGTTGCTTTGATTGCTAGTTTGTGCCATTTTGCTTATAAGCTTTTCTATGCTTTTCAGCTTGCATCCTTTGCTTAATTTAGTTTAGATTTGCTTATTAGGTGTAGAAATCTATATGTTTTAGCTTACTTTTCTTTTTCACTAGCTTATTAAGTTTAAAATAGGATAACAAAGCGAGAAACCGATACTTCCGGATATATGTATTTTTATTTGTGAATTTAAACTTATTGCTTTTTGGATTTTAAAAGTGATTTGCTTATTTCCACCTATATTATATTATATGTATAGTATAAATTGCTACATCAGCAGTCAAGTCGTTTCCTTTCACCGTCAGATTCCACAATTCAGTCTTCGTCTTCTGAATTTTATTCCTCGGGCAATACACTTCTGTCATCAACCTTATAAGTCCAGCCCATTTCATGGCATATGCAGCATCAACACCAATTGTCCTCTTGTGGGTGTTCCACCAAGTCAAAGCACTGTCTTGCAGTGTGCACGTAGCATATTTCATTTGGTACTTAGATGGACAATTACTAATATTAAACACAGTCTCCATTTTCTCGAACCAGCGGGTCAATCCGACAACGACTTCAGTTCCTGAGAAATTATGTGGTTTACACTTCAAGAAGTCTTGGAATGTGCACTCTCGAGCCACTAGCATGAAACCTCTATAGTTCATGCCATGATTCCTATTTCTATTTCCATTTTCTCTATTAACTCCATTTCCTACATTTTCTCCATTTCCATTTCCTCCGTTACCTCCATTACCATTCCCTCCATTACCTCCATTTCCGTTTCCTCTGTTACCTCCATTTCCATTTCCTCAGTTACCCTCATTTCCATTTCCTCCATTACCCCCATTTCCATTTCCTCCATTACCCTTATTTCCATTTCCTTCATTACCCCCATTTCTATTTCCTCCATTCTCGCTTTCTTGTTCATCCCCATTCTCATCCAGGGGTTCAAGGTTCATCGTGGCTTCAAGAGCCTCTATCTCTTTAGCTACTCGGCGAGTAACCAATTATTCAACCTCCTCATGCGTCATGGATGCTCCGGATCGTGTGTTAGGCATCTTCCTACAACACAACAACATAACACTCGATAAGACTTCTAGGTGATGCGAGATCACCAACGGTGGTAAATAAAACTTACGGTTAATTCACATAGAAACTACATGATCGAAATATATTCATGGAAATGTATGATGCAAAACCATAAGTAAATCAAACCATATCATAGATAAATATCAATTTCATATCATTGAACATTAGTCATTACATCATAACGTTTTCAAAATACAGAAAATACGAGTTTCTAACACTATAGTCATCACTAAACGCTACAGCTCAATACTGCGACACTAATGAACATATCTAAGGCCGGTAGACCATGTGCCTCCTAGCACACGCCTCAAATCTGCTCAATCCTCATCGATTATAAAAATTGAATCATGTCTTATCTGCCTTAGCTCCTATGCATATGTGCTCCATGTCAGTTAGAGTCGGTCAAAACTTCTTGACTCTTAACACTCGCGGTGCCTCTAAGCCTCCTATTATCCCTCTCCAACATAGAAATCCTCTCAGTTAAAGCAATGACTGGACGACTCTACACCAAAACAATCCATATGTCCATGTCCTCTGAACTCTCTCAATAACCTGTACAAATCTGATGGTCTGGGATAGGCCTTTGTATGATTCGTGGACTCTGAACTCAAATCCTTTTGTTCATACGTAGCCTCTACTGCTCCCACCTGAGCAGGCTCATGGGTATCCTCTGGCATCGCATGATGCGTAACCCTCTCAACTAGGCCCCTCGTACCCGTCTCATTCTCCTCTCGATCAACAGCCTCAACTACAAACTTCCAAGCTTCAATCCCTCTACTCTAAAAGCATCCGCATAAGCTATACACTTGTCAATCTCTCCTGAATTCTTTGGATCAATTTAACCTTGCTCTAAGTAGGCTCTTCATATCGCTGACAATAACCATCATCCTCAAACTAATCTCTCTAGGATCTACCTCTACATCTGCCAAATAACTAGAATCCTTAACCCTCTTAGGTGATGGTATCAAATCAGCACGGACATGAGATAGAGCTCCGAATACAGGTTGTAATGCAGGTATAGTGTAACACCCCCAAAATTAGGTAGCAGCGGAATGGTAACAATGGGGTGCTACGTCAAAGTACAACAATCAAGATATAGGAAACGACCTTAAATGGACGTTTTAAGATAAGATTTCATTTGATGCCATAGCAAAATATCAGAGTTCATACATTAGGTCCCATATGTTTTAAAAGTCATAAACATTTCCACATGCGTTTTTAATTAAACAAAAGCTTCATACTACCAAAAGGTGACTTAAGTTTTTATAGATAAAAGTTGCATCGAATTTAAATAAACACATAATCCATCTTCATTGATATCCATCACGGCTCCCATCCAAGCTTATACCTTAGGACCTAAAATTAAACATGCTAAAAGTCAACACAAAGGTTGAGTGAATCCATAGGTTTGTCGGTAAAAGAGTGGACCACAAGATTTAAGTAATAGTAGACCATGAATCATATTCAATAGTCTAAAACAGGTATTATTACACTAAGCTCATGACACCAAACCTTAACACGTAATAAGTAATCGTAATATATGCCCCACGCAGTAAAAAGGATGATGCCTATACAACAACCATTAATTCAAATATTAAATGCACCATGAGTCAACTTGTGACCCCAAAGAAATGTGTGGATTATCAGTCCTGATAGATCTATCCACAACACTCGCGCTTACTAATATAGCAACTTACGGTTCATGATACAAGGGGACTTAGTGGCAAGGGTACTTAGGCAATAATATGATCACGAAATAGCATACAGTTTTAAAACACTTGTGTCCGTAGTAAAACAAGCATGTAATTCCACCCCGTAGAGTTTGTAAAACAAGTAGATAGAAATGGGGCTATGAACTCACCTCGAGTGAATGGTAATCAACAAGTATTCACAATAGAAAATGCGTCACGAAGGAATCCGAAGGCAACCTAATCCAATATAGGTCGTATAAGTACTAAACACTTTGATTATTTATAGGTCGTATAGCTCATCATACTATCGTTCGGGCTATCATAATTAAGAGGTCATGTAGTGACGTATGAGGAGCTAGGACACTTTAAATCGTAAATCCAACAACTCGTCGATACGCCACCCCGAAGAGGCCTCATTATGAAACTCCCTAGTAATATAGTACTTTGATTAACTAATACCACATATAATTCTATATAGCTACATCACCATCTAATCGTTTTAGTGAAATCATATTTATAAAGTAAAAACGTTTATAAGTATACTTTAGTAAAACTGGCGTAACTTTCTCGTTTTTAGTCCGTTTCTTTCGTTTCTTACGTCCACGCCTTCGTATTAAGACGAGTTATCAAAATATAACATTTTCAAAATTTGAGTTTTTTGATGAATAGTGATTTTACTGTTCATAACAGTTATATATTTATTTTTATAGATTTAGTTATCGTAAATCTCGTAAATGTCGTAACTTATTCGTTATAGATCCGTTTTTAGCGATTCTTTCGAGCACGTCTTCGTTTTTAAAAGTTTTATCATATTAATGATGTTTTCATAAATTAATGTCCCTGATGAACAGTAATTTTTTATAAAATTTATTTTATAAAACCCGGTATTAACGTAAAACGTATATTTGTCGTATCTTTTTCGTTATAAATCGGTTTTTCGAGTTTCTTACCTTTTTGGAATCGTCATGAAGTGTACTATCTTTATAAATCATAAAGTGTCTGTTATCATACACGAATCAAAACAGCCCCTATATATCTTTTGGGGTTTATTTATATAATTTTGTTTTTATATACTTTTTAACTACAAGTTTATACTTGAACTTTTTATACTTAAACCAAGAAGTGTACAACACTTATAAATTTTTTTTAACATGATATTACCAATTATCATAGCATATGTAATGTGTACAAAATAATGATCACAAGTTAAAACTCTTTTCACATGTTTAAAAGTATCCCGAGTGGTGATTTTATACATTAGAACACATAAACTCATAAAATGATAAATGATGGACATAAAGAGTTTTAGATAACCTTAGAGTGATGTAATATTATAACCAACACAATCTAAACCATTGTTTAGATTATAAACCCTAGCTTGCAAGATCTTGAAATCCTAAACCCTAATCTTCCATTCTTTGCTTCAATACTTGTAAATGGTTAACCAAGGCTTGCAAACACCTTAGTATATCTTAGAAATGATATGTGATGGCTTGTATATGTTGTAGAAAAATTTGTAGGATTTGTAAAGGGTGTTTTGTTGCATGAGCTAGTAGAGGTGGAGGGAGAAGGGATTTTGTAATCTTTCACCTTAAGAATAAGTGTGTGTTTTCTTTCTTACTAGCTACTTTACTTATATACTTCTTGGACTTAGATGAGATCAAGACTAGATTCATAAAAACACCATGAGGGTTTTTAGGGAAGTACTTGGTCCTTGTGATTAATGTTATGTTTTTATGTTTCCAAATGAGGACATCATCCCATGGATTTAAGGAGGTGTGTTGCTAGATATTTCTTGAAGGAAAATGAAAGTATACTTGTAAATGTGAAAGTATAAAGTGCAAGTATCACTTTGATTTATTTATTGTAAGTTAAAATTAAAGTATAAGACTTGTAAGGTTTATGTTAGTTGTTTTCTAGTAATTGGGGAATCCCATTATATGTATAAGGGTAATGTTTATAAACTTTGGTCATTAGAAATAAAAGTTGTTATTTGTTGAAGCGTAGATTTATTTTTGTGGTTCCGGGAATACTTAAACGTAATTTATCACGAAACGTAAACGTTTTACGTAACCGATAAAAATAAAACATAATAAGTTAATTATTACTTTAGTAATAATAATATAATGATTGTATGACGTAAACTTTAATTCGTTTGGTGTCAGTTTACGTTAATTGTTGATTTTTAGTTTACGCGATTCTACTAAATAATAAGAATTAAAAGTAAATGCGTATGAAAAAAATAATAATTTGAAAAATAGATGACGTCGTAAATGACCTAAAAATACAGAATGTTACAATCTCCTCCGGTTAGAAGAGCCTTGTCCTCAAGGCTCAAGTTGCAGCACTTGAGGAAGGTACGGATTCAGAGAAAAGATGCGGATACTTCTTTTGAAATTGGTCCTCACGCTCCCAGGTATACTCAACTCCTTGCCGAGAGTTCCAATGAACTTTGACTAATGGGATTCTTCTTTGCTTTAGATTTTTCACATCTCGTTCCACGATCTTAATAGGTTCTTCAACAAAACATAAATTTTCATCAATCTTGATCTCATCCAAAGGCACCTGAACATCTGGCTCAGCCAAGCATTTCTTGAGGTTTGACACATGAAACGTGTCGTGGACACAACTTAGCTCTTGGGGTAACTTCAGCCGATAAGCCACCGGTCCAACATGCTCCACGATTTCAAATGGTCCCACATATCGTGGTGCTAGCTTTCCTTTCTTACCAAATCATACCACTCCTTTCCATGGAGATACCTTAAGTAACACTCGGTCTCCAACTTGGAATTTAAGAGATTTACGCCTCTTATCAGCATAGCTTTTCTGGCGACTCCTAGCCATTTTCAATCTTTCCCTAATTTGAACAATCTTTTCTGTCGTTTCTTATACCATTTAGGTCCTAATAAGTTACTTCTACCACTTCAGTCCATATCACGTGGGAATCTTTCATTTTCGCCCGTACAGAGCCTCGAATGGTTCGCACTTAATGCTTGTGTGGTAACTGTTATTATAGGAAAACTCAATCAATGGAAGATGAGTATCCCAACTGCCACCAAAATCCATAACATAAGCTCGAAGCATATTCTCCAGCGTCTGAATAGTATGCTTACTCTATCCGTCGATCTGAGGGTGGTAAGCCGTACTCATGTCTAGTCTCGTACCCAACGTTTCCTGAAAAGCTTGCCATAAGTGTGACGTGAATAGACCATCATGGTCTGAAATGATTGACACTGGCACACCATGTCTTGCTACAATCTCATTTGTATAAATCTTTGCTAATTTCTCTGTCTTGTAGTCTTCACGAATAGGTAAGAAGTAAGCCGACTTGGTCAATCTATCCACAACGGCCTAAATTGTATCATGCCCACTGCTACTTTTAGGCAACTTTGTGACAAAGTCCATCGTTATCTTTTCTTATTTCCACTAAGGAATTTCTGGTTGCTGAAGAAATCCTGAGGGTTTCTGATGTTCGGCTTTAATCTTAGAACACGTAAGACATCTGCTAACGTACTCGGCAATGTCTCTCTTCATACCAGGCCACCAATACAAGTGTTCTCAGGTCATAGTACATCTTATCCGCATCCGGATGTACTGAATATCTAGAAGTATGAGCTTCATCCATGATCAATTTCCTTACACCACCAACTGATGGAATCCAGATACGATCAAAGAAGTAAATTTCACCATTATCTCGTTGCTCAAAGTGTCTTTCCAATCCTCTTAGCCATTCAGTTGGGGCTTTGAGATCCTTGGAAGCTTCGCTCTGCGCTTCCAAAATCTTAGTCTTAAGTCCAGAATAAATAGTAATACTCATAGCACGTACTCGTCTTGGCTTGAGTCTTTCTTTTCTGCTCAAGGCATCTGCCACCACGATCGCCTTGGCCGGGTGATATTTGATCTCACAACTTCCGTAGTCACCTGAGTAGGCTTGATCCACGCCTTTGGCGATATTTAAATCTTTCTGGTCAAATATGTACTGGAGACTCTTGTGGTCAGTGTAGATAACACTTTTCGTCCCATAAAGATAATGTCTCCAGATTTTAAGAGCGAACACCACCGCACCCAATTCCAGGTCATGGGTGGTATAATTTTTCTCTTTTTTTTTTGCTTCTCAACTGTCTTGACGATTATGCATTTAACTTTGCCCCGTTGTATAAGCCGCTCCCAAAACTTGTTTTGATGCATCATAATAGACCACAAAGTCGTCGGGTCCATCGGGGAGTGCTAACACAGGAGCATTGCATAGTTTCTCCTTTAGAATTGGAAAGCTTCATCTTGCTTATCGCCTACACAATAAGCCTTATCTTTTAAGTCGAACGCAGGGGAGGGGCTTGCGATCTTGGAGAAATCTCGTAATCCTTCGGTAGTATCATGCCATTCCTAGAAATGAACGGATTTTCTGTTGGTGACGCGGCGGTCAGTTTCTTAACTACTCAACTCCCCGCTAGGGTTCTATGTGGATACCGTCACGGTTGACCACATGTCTTAGGAACTGTTACGTATTGTAATCCAAAATTCGCACTTTGAAATTGGGCGTTCACTTTCTCCTTTTGTAATTTAAATGTCTTCAAGTGGACTTCATGTTCTTCTTCTGACTTTGAGTAGATTAAGATGTCGTCAATGAATACAATTACGAATTTGTCCAAATACGGTTTACAGATGCGGTTCATTAAGTCCATGAATATTGCTGGTGCGTTCGCCAGCCCAAATGGCATGACTGTGAACTCAAAGTGCCCGTATCGAGTTCTAAAAGCGGTCTTCGGTATATCTTCTTCTTGGACTCTCAATTGATGATATCCCGAACAAAGATCTATCTTAGAGAAACAATACGTACCTTGTAATTGGTCAAACAAGTCATCAATTATGGGGAGAGGGTAACGGTTCTTTATAGTCAACTTGTTTAGTTCCCTGTAGTCAATGCACATTCTCATCGAACCGTATTTCTTCTTGACAAAAAGCACTGGTGCTCCCCATGGTAAGTGACTTGGTCAAATAAAACCCTTCTCTTGATACTGTTCTTGAGCTGGGTTTGATAATTTAACATTTCTAAAGGGCTAACCGGTTGGAGATAACAACTGGCGATGCGCTGAATCAGATTCAATGCGGAAAGTCTATCCTCCACAAGAGGTAAACCTAACAGATCGTCTGGAAATACCTCAGGGAAGTCTCGGATAACACGTATGTCATCAAGATTTTTCTCATCAGCCTTGATACATGCAAGTGAACAAAGATCCTTTTCTGGTCTCTCGCCTTGATCAGAATTTGCTATTTGAAAAAAGGAATCGGACAAATCTTCTAATAAACAATTCGATGAGAGGCTCGGTGATATGCCAACCAATCCATTTAATGATAACATCATACACTTCCTTGTTGGGTTGGCAACAAGTTTATTTTGATCACTGTGAAATTAAACACTGACTAAGGTGCAACTACGTAAAATGGTATTGGTGCTAACGACTTTTCCGGATGCTAACTTTACTTCGTAGCTAGTGTTTAAAGCGGTTGGGGCAATATCAATAAAAGGTGTAAATGTAAAAGATACAAAACTCTTCTCAGCACCATAATCAAAGAGGATACAAGCGTAGTGATCATTAAGAAGAAACGTACCCGTGACCACATTCGGATTCTGCTGCGGGTTTTCAACCACCACATAAGCTCTCGTACAAGCTCCCTCATTTGTAGGGTTCCTTCCCTTAGGACACCTGTTCTTGTAGTGTCCCTTTTCCTCATAACCAAAACAGGTCATATTCTGCAAAGCATTTCCTCCTGCATCTAGAAACCTAACCCGACAATCCTTCTCCTCATGACCAAGCCTACCACATTTACCACACTTAGGAGGGCATTGTACATTGTGGTGAGAGTTGCAATGGTTGAACTTTGGTAGATTTCCAGCATAACCTCTACCCTCGGCTAGGGCTGCAGCATAGGCCCTGGCAGTTTCCTGCCTCCTGTTTTGTTGTTGGTGATAGTTGTTGTTTTGGTTGCGGTTGTTGTTGTTGTTGTTGTTGTTATTGTTGTTGTTATGGTTATTGTTGTTGGTGTTTCTTTGGTTGTCTTCCCAGATTCCTTTTACTTGCTTTCACCAACTATCTAGCAGCCCTACCCTGACTGATGGCTCGACCAGTTCACGGGCCATGTTGATTGCCTCATGCAAGGTCGCAGGCTTTGAAGAAGTGATTTTTCCTTTGATTCTTTCAGGAAACCCACGAATGTACTTTTCAATCTTCTTACTTTCAGTGACACCGAATTCAGGACACATCTGAACTAGGTTTATGGAAACGGATTACTGTAATGCTTCGATATATCTCTTTCAGAGTCAGAGGTCCAATAGTCTTGTTCCCATCCTTTGGATTTTAGTTGCTGGGCAGTATTCAGTGGTCATCATAGCTTTCACGTTGCTCCAGGGGATCTGATTAGCATTAGCAAGTCCCAAAGTCTGAACATTTCTGTTCCACCAGGTTAGAGCACGACCCTCGAACGTGCACATAGCAAACTTCACTTTGTCATCTTCAGCACATTTGCAAATTTCAAACACTTGCTCCATCTTTTTGAACCAACATTTCAGTCCGACTACACTTCAGGTCCCTTTGATAAGAGTGAGGCTTGCCTTTTTAAATGTCTTATACGAACACTATGCATCTCTGTACATCAGTTCCTCCAGTATTTGTTGTACGGATCCACACCAGTATTGTTTTGAGGTCAGCTCTAGTCTTTTTATAAATTTTTCATTGGACTTTGCCAACACGCTTCCTCCACAATCTTCCTAATAGATTTCTTCTTAAATCTCCTAGGTGGCATGATTCTGGCAACACAAGTACACAATTCGTTAAGAATTTGTAAAAGTATGCAGAGTCATAGCACATGGTAAATAATGGAGAATGATATAAATAATCATAAATTTATCAAGATGATCGATATTTACATAATTGACCGATAGAAATAGATACTGATATGTTAAAAGATAGACGTAGAGATCGAATATAAACAAGTATTATTATCTACGATTATATTATATACAAATATTGGACAACGGAAATAGTAAGTGAGGATTAAGGAATACGCGCGCGGTGGATTCAGATGCAATGAAGGATTCTGTATTTTAATTAATGAAAAGGAAAGAAAACATTAATCCTTTGTGGTTATAGACTAGGTTTTGAAAATGACCCAGTTTCCTATAACCTTGGCTCTGGTACCATATGTAAACCCCCAAAATCAAGGTAGCAGCGGAATGGTAACAATGGGGTGCTACATCCAAAGTACATAATCAAGTTTATAGGAAACGACCTTAATTGGACGTTTTAGTTGAATAAGATTTCATTGATGCCATAGCAAATATCAGAGTTCTTATATTAGGTCCCATTATGTTTTAAAAGTCTATAACATTTCATCATGCTGTTTTTGATTAAACAAATGGCTACAACTACCAAAATGGTAACTTAAGTTTTATAGATAAAGTTGCATTGAAATTAAATTAAACCACATCAATCCATCTTCATTGATATCCATCACGGCTCCCATCCAAGCTTATACCTTAGGACCTGAAATTAAACATGCTAAAAGTCAACACAAAGGTTGAGTGAATCCATAGGTTTGTCGGTAAAAGAGCGGACCACAGTTTAAGTAATAGTAGACATGAATCATTTTCTATAGTCTAAAAACAGGTATAATTACACTAAGCTCATGGACACCAAACCTTAACAGTAATATGTAATTCGTTTATATATCCCCACGCAGGACTATAAATGGGATGATGCAAAACAACCATCGCAATTATTCAAATATTAATGCAACCGTGAG
This sequence comes from Tanacetum coccineum, assembly GCA_026074375.1. Lineage (NCBI taxonomy): Eukaryota > Viridiplantae > Streptophyta > Magnoliopsida > Asterales > Asteraceae > Tanacetum > Tanacetum coccineum. The sequence continues at coordinate 10,674 of BQNB010074479.1, read as the reverse complement.
GTCAACTTGTGAACCCAATGAAATGTGTGGATTATCAGTTCCTGATAGATCTATCTACAAACACTCGCGCTTACTAATATAGCAAAACTCACGGTTATGATACAAGGGAACTTAAGTGCAAGGGTACTTAGGCAATAATATGATCCGATGAATAGCAACAGTTTAAAACACTTATGTTGTTAGTTAATAACAAGCTTGTAATTCCACCCCGTAGAGTTTTGTAAAACAAGTAGATAGAAACTGGGGCTCATGAACTCACATCGAGTTGAATGTAATAAACAAGTATTTCATAATAGAAAAATGCGTTCAGAAGAATCCGAAGCGCAACCTAATCCAATATAGGTCGTATAAGTCTAAAAACTTTGATTTTTTATAGGTAGTATAGCTCATCATACTATCGTTTTTAGGCATCTATAATTAAGAGGTCATGTAGGTGACGTTGAGGAGATGGACACTTTAATCGTAAACTCACAACAACTCGTCGATACGCCAACCCAAAGAGGCCTCATTATGAAACTCCCTAGTAATATAGTACTTTGATTAACTAATACCACATATAATTCTATATAGCTACATCACCATCTAATCGTTTTAGTGAAATCATATTTATAAAGTAAAAAACTATTTATAAGATATTTTGTAAAACTGCGTATACTTTCGTTTTAAGTCCAGTTTCTTTTCATTTCTTATGTCCACGCCTTCATATTAAGACGAGTTATCAAAATATAACATTTTCAAAATCTGAGTTTTTTGATGAATAGTGATTTTTACTGTTCATAACAGTTATATATTTATTTTTATAGATTTAGTTATCGTAAATCTCGTAAATGTCGTAATTTATTCGTTATAGATCCGTTTTTAGCGATTCTTTCGAGCACGTCTTCGTTTTTAAAGTTTTATCATATTAAAATGTTTTTCTTAATAATTTACATGTCCACTGATGAACAGTAATTTTTTATAAAATTTATTTTATAAAACCCGGTATTAACGTAAAACGTATATTTGTCGTATCTTTTTCGTTATAAATCGGTTTTTCGAGTTTCTTACCTTTTTGGAATTGTCATGAAGTGTACTATCTTTCTAAATCATAAAGTGTCTATTATCATACAGGAATCAAAACAGCCCCTATATATCTTTTAGGGTTTATTTATATAACTTTGTTTTTATATACTTTTTACTACAAGTTTATACTTGAACTTTTTATACTTAAACCAAGAGTGTACAACACTTATAAATCCATTTTAACATGATATTACCAATATCATAGCATATGTAAAAGTGTACAAAATAATGATCACAAGTAAAAACTCTTTTCACATGTTTAAAAGTATCCTAGTGGTGATTTTACTACATAGAACACATAAACACATAAAATGATAAATGATGGACATAAAGAGTTTTAGATAACCTTAGAGTGATGTAATATGATAACCAACACAATCTAAACCCTTGTTTAGATTATAAACCCTAGCTTGCAAAGATTTGAAACACTAAACCTATTCTTCCAATTCTTTTGCTTCAATACTTTAGTGGTTAACCAAGGCTTGCAAACACCTTAGTATATCTTAGAAATGATGTGTGATGGCTTGTATACGTTGAAGAAAAATTTGTATGGATTATGTAAAGGGGTGTTTTGTTGGCATGAGCTAGAGAGGAGGAGGGAGAAGAGATTTTGTAAACTTTCACCTTAGAAATGAAGTGTGTGTTTTCTTTCTTACTAGCTACTTTACTTATATACTTCTTGGACTTAGATGAGATCAAGACTAGATTCATAAAAACACCATGAGGGTTTTTAGGGAAGTACTTGGTCCTTGTGATTAATGTTATGTTTTTATGTTTCCAAATGAGGACATCATCCCATGGATTTAAGGAGGTGTGTCTAGCTAGTTATTAATGAAGGAAAATGAAAGTATACTTGTAAATGTGAAAGTATAAAGTGCAAGTATCACTTTGATTTATTTGTTTAAGTTTAAATTAAGAAGTATAAGACTGTAAGGTTTATGTTAGTTGGTTATAGTTTTTGGGGCATCCCATTATATGTATAAGGGTAATGTTTTATAAACTTTGGTCATTAGAAATAAAAGTTGTTATTCGTTGAAGCGTAGAAAAGTTTTGGTGGTTCCGGAAATACCTAAATGTAATTTATCGCGAAACGTAAACAATTTACGTAACCGATAAAAATAAAATATAAAAAGTTGATTATTACCTTCGTAAAAATAATATATTGCTTTCTTGACAAAAACTTTAATTCGTATGGTGTCCGTTTACGTTAATTGTTGATTTTTAGTTTACGCGATTTTACTATATAATAAGAATTAAAAGTAAACGCGTACGAAAAAAAAATTAGTAAAATAGATGACGTCGTAAATGACCTGAAAATACAGAATGTTACATATAGATGTCATAGGGGACCTACGTCTCTTGCGAGATGGCCTCACAAAAGTACTCGGTAAATCAAGAGAAGAATGATCTGACAATGAGTGTCTAGAAGAAGAATATGATGAAACATACCGAATGGAAAATATGATGATGCCTCTAATGATGATCTGAAGACGAATCTAGGTGATCTCTAGAGAAAAAATAATTTGATGAAGAATGATCGACCAAATGTCTCATATCAAGTTGTTGAATAGGTGACGGTCTAACCCTCTTCCTCGCAGTCATCATGTGTACCGACCCATTAGGATGATAACGGTACAGTCGACCATAAGGAATAGCCTGTCCAGGTGCTAGAATCATAACTTGACGACGAGGTATGATAAGTGATCTCTGGGTAGAAGATGTAATCTCAATGAAAGGCGTACCATGGGTAGGTGATGGTGGTGTATCAGGTGTATCACTGTCTGTGGTGTCATTGGTCGATGATAAAAATGGTGAGATAGCTGGTAATGATGGTATATGGTCTGATGATGGATCCTCAGATGGTGTTAGGAATCATTTAAGCCCATCTAGGATATGTTTTACAAATATCATTGATAACATATATGCACAGCGGAATTAATCAAGAACAATGATATTAAACAAGGTTTTACCATCTGTAACAGGGATCAACGATCCTTGAGGCTACACCAACTATTTAACAAACTAACTATTACGTCTACTAACTAACTACTGTGTACACACACACGTTTGCTAGACTCTCATAGGAAGCCTGTGTTTTTTTGGATGCTCTAAACCTATGTCTATGATCTCTTTATATAGGGAGAGATCAAGACTTACAAAGGAAGTAAATCAATTAGATAAGGAAACTATTTAAATCTATTTAAATACTTTCCTAATCTTTATCATGAAGATCTTTGACCAAATCTTTATCATGAAGATCTTTGACCAAATCTTCCATCTTTATCATGAAGATCTTTGACCAAATCTTCCATCTTTTGTAGATTTCACATCTTGACGACTTTGGTCCTTTTGTTTCATTCGTCTTTCATTTAAGCACATGTAGTTTTGTAATCATCAAATCAATAAACCCAACAATCTTCCCCTATTTGATATTACAAAACTATCTCTATGAATGAAACAATCTTCAATGCTTCCCCTTGACTTTAGACTTCCTTGAACATGCCACCACACATAATAAGCTGCAAATCAATAAACCTGTAATCTTCTTCCCCTTTTTGTAATAATCGAATAGGGGTCTTCTGTAGATATGCAACTTGGATCATAACAGCTACAAATCATATACCACAACCACTAGTCCTGCCTTCCAATACTCAAATTGCCCTCCATGACGCAAAATAATAAGAAAAATGAATTGAGCTGTGAGAAAATATAAAACTAGTTAGTATTAAAGATATCAGTAGTAAGAAAACACTTCCCCTCAAGTTAAATAAAATTTACGGTTAATTCACATAGAAAATACATGATCAAAATATATTCATGGAAACCTCATAATGCATGACGCAAAAGCATAAGTAAATCAAATCATAACATCATATTACAAATAAATATCAATTTATATCATCGAACATTAGTGATCACATCACATTGGTTTCAAAATACAGAAAATACGAGTTCCTAACACTACGGTCATCACTAAACGCTACTGCTTAATGCTGCAACACTAAGGAACATATCTAAGGATGGTAGCCCATATGCTTCTTAGCACATGCCTCAAATATGCCAACTCTCACTCGATCATAAAATCGAAGTCGTTGTATCTGCCTTAGCTCTCTCAGCATATGTGACACGCCGCACTAGAGTCGGTCAACTCTCTGACTCTCAACACTCACGGTGCCTCTGAGCCTCCTGTTATCCCTCTCCAACTCAGCAATCCTCTTAGTTAAAGCAGTGACTGTCGACTCAACCCCAATAATCCTACATCCTTGTTCCCTCAATGACCTATATACGATGGACTGGGATAGCCTCGATGTGATAATGGAACCTCTAAACCAAATCTTCTAATGTCTCACACGTACTCCCTACTGCTCCCTCCTGAGCAGGATCAGGTATAACCCCCGGTACCACATGAGGTGTATCTCCACCATCAATAACTACAATCGGGTCTCTCATACTCGTCTCAACATCATCCTGAGCAACTATCACATCCTCAACCCTAACATCAACTCTACTAGCTCTAATAATATCACCAAATTCAAAACACGCCTCGATAACTGCCTCAATGGGGTCAATATCAATCACATCACTCCTCTCAACATCATCATTCACCTCTATGTCAGTCCCTCTAGACCTAGACTTCTCAGAACTCTCATCCTCAACGTCAACTCCCAATCCAACCTCTTTAGGTACGTATGGCTCAAAACTATCCTCTTAACAACCCTCTAAATCCGTCGCTAACTCAAAACTTCTAATCCTCTTAGGTGATGGTATCAAATCAGCATAGACAAGAGATAGAGCTCCAGATACAGGTGGTCATGCAGGTACATACGCCATAGGGGACCTACGTCTCTTGCGAGATGGCCCCGGAGAAGTATTCGATAAATCAGGAGAAGAATGATCTGACAATGAGTGTGTTGATAAAGAATCAAATGAAGCATCCGAATGAAGATCTGATCATGCCTCTGATGATGAATCTGAAGAAGAATCTTGAGCTAAATCATCTGGAGAAAAATAATCTGATGAAGAATAATTGACAGAATGTCTCACAACAAGTTGCTGAACAAGTAACGGTCTAACCCTCTTCCTCGCAGTCATCATATGTATCAGCCCATTAGGATGGTAGTGGTACAATTAACCATGAGGAATAGGTTGTCCAGGTGCTACAATCATAACTCGATGACGAGGTATGACACGTGTTCTCTGGTTACTCAGTGAAAGGTGTACCATGGGTAGATGATGATGGTGTATCAGGTGTATCGTTGTCTGTAGTGTCATTAGTCGATGATAAAAATGGTGAGGTAGCTGGTGATAATGGTATATGGTCTGATGATGGATCCTCAGATGGATCAGATTCTGTATCAGATGCACGTGAGTAATTAGGAGATGCTGGTGTATAGTCTAGGGATGGTGGTATAGTAGGTGCTATGATAGGTATCTTTGTGGGTATCACTGTAGTGTCAGTCTGAGTAGTGGGTGGAGAAATCACTGGTGTGGTGTCAAGAATAGTGGTAGGGATAGTGCCGAACAAAATAACTCGTCCAACCGGTGTCCCCACACTATCCTCGGATGAGTCAGAAGAAACTGAGATAACTGAAATAGCCATGACCTGCACAAGTAAAGTTTATATAAATCATCTTTATATCAACCATGCATGATGCAAACATATGAACGGGTGAATGGGTAACTGGATGAATGCAAAATGAATGAATAAATGTGCGGGTTATCGAGTACGGCATGATGGGATGAAATGAGAAATACTTATAGTAATATTAGCTCTACTTAGTATTTAATACATATATATTATTTACGTAGTACGTATACATAAGGTTACGTAAGGTACATACATAATCATGTAAGGATCACATACTGGTTATAGTCCAGACCTAGTTTATACTACGTGCTTCTCCATAACCTTGGCTCTTGATACCAATCTGTCAAACTCCCAAATAGGGTCTCGTCTAATTTACCATCCAGGGGCGTGATGTTTATGAATATCTCAAGTACAAACAAAAAGAACGGCCTCTAAGGGTACGTTTTAAAAATAAACACCGTTGCATAAATTTAAAATATAAATAAGTTTACATTGATCAAAGAAAAAAAGATTCAAAAGTTAAAATGCGGAAGCATAAATAAGTTTAACAACGGTATTTAAGATAATCATAGATAAAATCTCAAAAACTGGTCCGGGCAATAGACTTCATATAGATCAAGCAACAACATCCACGCTATGCACCTGAGAAAAACATGCTTAAAACGTCAACATAAAGTTGGTGAATTCATAGGTCTAGTTCAAACGTTGTTATAGTGGACCACAAGATATCAAAACGTATGTGACAATCATAGGAGATACAACTTCACATAAAAAGGTATTTATGTTGCTATAAGCTCATGACAGTGAAACTAATAATGAAAGATAGCGTATACATTGCTATAAGTATTTGCTTTCCCTTACAGGTGTCCGACCAAAGATACCTAACCAGTTTTGACATGACATATATCCGTTTATCGCGAGCCCTGTAGGTAGTGAGCGATACTCACCCGGATAGGGATAATTAGTCCCAAAAGATCTATTTATTCACTCGTGCTCCCTTAACCGGTCCTCCGGTCAAGAAATTGACAGTTCATGATTGTTCGAGCAATAGTGGTCTAAACGTTACTTAGGCAACACGTAAATAGGGAAATCTCACGTATAGTACGTGTGTCCAATTTTAAAAAACAAGCAATGTTTCTCACCCCAAGTTATAAAACACTTATTCAAAACGAGTAAAAGAGTGAGGTTATGAACTCACCTCGATGATAAGATAAAGAGTACACGTCAAAAAGTAGGGTCACTTGGAACGAATGGTGGTACATGAGTATGACCTAGAAGAATACGAGTTTTGATTTAGCCTCGGAAAGTTAACGTATGTGATTGATGCATGAACATTTATTATTCATTTTTGGTAAACCTTATTTGTGTATTAAAAACGTTAGTGGTCGATTTTTATGAAAAGTCTTAAGTTGTAAGTAAGTACGTATATTATATTATATTAATTATATAAATATAATATTATATTATTATTAACATATAAATAAACTTGTTATTTATAATTTGACTTTTCCAAATCGTTAAGTAATTTAGTCAAAATATTTTAATTATTTATGTTTTCTAAGTATAAGATTTTTACAAAATTTCGGCATGACCCGTTCGTGTTTACTCATTTTTCCAAAGTTGTAGACTTTATCAAAAACCAACTTCAAACCACTTCCAAATCACAATTTACAATTTACAAACCTATAAAATCATTTTCCATTTAAAACAAGTCTAATGAGTCACTATAACTCTTATTGGGATTTTAGGCCCCATAAGCCTTTTAAACGCCAACGTACGAAATAAGAAAGTCCGACATACTAACAAGATAACAAACAAGTTCTAGGTTCATCAATAAGCTACCACAAGCTTATAATAAGCCAAGACATAACAAGCCAAACCCATAAGCTTGTCTACAAGCTTGGGCTGCGGCTTATGTTATGGGTGACGTGGGCTTGAAGGCCCATTAAGCCTTCTTTGATCTTATGGGTTAAGTCAAATAGCTTAATGCTTCATTCTTTCAAAAATAAACTAAAAATATCCAAAATAAGACTAAGTTACAAAAAAATAAGTCACAACAATACCTCTTTATATTTTTCCATTTTATTTCGCGTGTATATATACTAAAATAAGCTCAAAATAATCAAATAAGCTCTTAAACAAGCTCAAAAATATAAGCCGGATACAATAAGCTCAAAAGTACAAATATTATTACATGAAAATAGCTACGATCACAAAACTATAATTTTCTTATATTTATTTTTATAAATTTTGAACCATAAGTATACCTTTTTAAGGTTTATGTAGTTTAAAAAACATTCTTCTTACAAAACAAGTTGTACAACAAAACTTTATGCATCAAGAAGAGTAAGAAAGTACAAGTTATTTGAAGATTTGAAGACTTATAAAGAAGAATGGTTTTTAGAAATGAACAAAGATCAAGAACAACCTAAATGTTGTTTATTTTATACCCGAATGATCTTAAATGATCAAACCTTTAACTAGTCTTTAAATGTAATTGATTGAAAGTGAAAAATGTTTGAATTTATGTGGGTTTGGGTTCTTGGCCGTGGGTTTTAGAGAGAGAGAGAGAGAGAAAGCACCAAAGAGAATGTTTTTGGTGTGTGTATGATTTGAATGAGGTTAGAATGAGTTTTTTTACACGCATTAATTATATAAAGATAATTTGAATGAGTTTTTAATCATACTCAAGCAATTGACTATGATTAAATCTTTCTTTTTTACACACATTAATTATATAATGATAATTAATTGTCATACATATTTTCTTGAATCTAAAATATGGAAAATTAAGGTTCATAACTATTTCTTTAATGATTACCTTACGAGGACGATGTGTAATCAAAAGGGGTTATGAGTCTCTTATTGTAATATGACAATTAAGTTTTATAACTCTTTTTTTATGATTACCTTTTGCAAGGACGGTGTAATCAAAGGTTATGAGTTTAAAATAATCTTTATAAAGTATATAAGATAATAGAATCCAAGTGTGGATTAGATCATGCATCTAGCTAAGATCATAAGTTTAATCACAATATGATTTTTGATTAAATTAAGATAACTTATGAGTACACCTCACATCAAGTGGGAGCACTATGGTTTTCCTTAAATTCATATGTTATGTAACATATTGAAGGTATCATTCCATCTAAGATAGATGTTAATCCTTGAGGTTGGAATAAAACCTCACTTGGGAATTTAAGGAAATAAAACAAACGACTTTGGAATAAATGTTTAATGAAATAAACATATGCGGAAATTAAGTCCAACACAATGCAATACATCATTGAAGCAAGTCTTAATTGATATATTTCACTAGAGATAATTTAATACATGGATGGAAACATTGTGTTTTTAACGAAGGATTCATCATGTATATATTATATTGTGTGTGAGACTGGTTGTTACTTTTGCACTAGAGCAAGATGAGCTAACAACAACAATATCTAATTGAGAGTGATTTAGATGGCGGTTAACAACTATATATAATTGAGAGTGATTTAGATGACTGTTAAAACAAAGTTTACGAATTATATAAGGCATAGAGTTGTTTGTGTACACTGATGCTAGAGAATAATCAATCATAGTAGGATTTTATCTTTTATGATAAATCTACTAACTAGATATGCTCAACTAAGATCATTTTTGCAATACACATTGAAGAATAAGGATACTTGACATTTTAAGAAACCGTAAAGATGACTGTCTAAGATAAGTATGTGGGTGACTACAAATACCTTAAGGTACTGTCACATTTCCATACTATGATTCTTGCAATAGTATGCAAATATACATACAACACTCATCACAGCGTTCAAATTCTTCATAATTTGTGAATTTGAAACATGTATTCGGAAAGTTTACTTACTAAGGTGACTATTTAGCTGACTATTTAGCTGTCATGGACAGAAGGAGTTAAGGATGCTGGAAAGAGTAGAATTTAACTTACTAATTAGTCTTATGCAAATCTGTTTTTAGTATTTGGATAATTGAGATGTAAGACAATTTTTACTTTCTGATGAATAAAGATACGTGGTATTTGTCATTTATACATATAATAATTGTTATCCTATATTTGCATGTTTAATCCTTGAATGATGTTATCATTCTAAATATGTCTATTATCGGTTAACAATATGGGAGTATTGTTACACAAGAAAAATGTAAGTGTTGGTTATATTCTTTGAATAGATGATGGTTACCGCCAAACTCATAGGTTATTCATAAGGGATGAATATTGGACACCCAAACTTTCAATTATTTACTTTTGGATCCGTAGTCATGAGTAAGATGTCGAATATGTCATCCTTAGACTTGAGAATACAAACAAGTTCTGGTATGTGTGGATATCACTTTTTAATTCTAAGTCAAACGTTAACCTGAAAATGGTAGTTATAAAGGCTATTATTAGAAGTGATGTGAAGCAGCATTCACAACACATGCATTCAACAAAGAATTTGTTCCTCCACTTGATGTGCAGTATGATACCATTGGCGCCTCTCTAAAATTAATTAGATAATTATGTGGCCGCACCCAAAAGGTAATGCAAGATGAATCTTGATTACATTTGGTATATCTGTATTAAGTTCTATAACGAGAATCTAAATGGTTAAACTATATGGAATGAGTTAGGATCCATATTCATAGTTTAACGGTATTTGAACAAAGGGATGATTATAGCAAGAGATAAATAACCATGCTACTGTGAATGTTTTTGAAACTTAATCTGAGACATTTCTAGTTTTAAAAACGAATGTGAGTGTTGCTAGATGTTTTCGTCGTTAGTATATGGGCAGTCTGCTACTCCAACTCCCAAGTGGGAGCTGTTGGAATGTGGTAGTTAGATTAGCTCATTACAGCTAAAATTGTGTGAGCCTATTGGGGGCACACACGTTAAACACATATAATGCATTTTAAACTTCACGTTACTTTTCTATTTGTAAACCAAGGACCTAAATGAGCAAGACACGAAACCCTATGGTCCCTTAGTGAAGTAGCTGGCCATAGAGTATTCTAGAGAGTGT
>BQNB010074478.1:5903-20875 GCA_026074375.1 Tanacetum coccineum | reverse complement strand
CTTAACTAAATAAGCACTTGTGGTGTATTTCAAAAGTCACAGTTTAAAAGATGGGTTTAAAAAGCTTTGAAAAACAATTTTTAATTTTGAAAACTTTTGAAAAAGCTTTAAATAGGCTTAAAACTTAAGCTTAAAACTCACTAGTTACCTCAACCCAAACTTAAAGCCATTTTTACCCGTTTTTAAGGTTCACCCAAACACCCCCTTAACTTTTGAAAGAGACTTAAAAACTTATGAAAACTGTTTTAAACTAAAGTTTTGGAAATATTAATGATACTTAAGCTATTTAAGTTATATAAAAGACAAAAAGAAAAGCAAATAAGCACTTTTAAAGTAAAAATAAGCTAAGGACAGTTTTAACTAATTGTGACAGTTTTAACTAAACTAGCATGAAAATGAGATTAAAGGCAAACTTAAGCATGAATTAACATTAATAAGCATAAAAAGATATAAATAAGCTGAAAAATAAGCTACATAAGCTGTGCTACAGTAATTAAGCAAAATTTGAGAGAAATGTACCTTTGATCCTTTTCACAAAAAGGATCTTGTGAAGACCTAAATAAGCTCTAAATTCCTACCCTTGGCTTATAAATAAGCCAAAACTAAGCTGAAAACCCAATAAGCCATCCATAATAGCTCATTCCTCCAAGCTTTTTCAATCCAACTGTACACTTGCCCCTTTTCTTGTATTTTCTTAAAATGTTTTTAAAAACAGAATTTAAAAGATTGATTTAATGAAAAGATTGAAGACTTTAAAAAGATAATTGAGACTTAAAACACAAGTAAAACAAACTTAACTCAATTTCATTCAAATGAAGTACAAGTACAAACTGAAAAACAATACTTAACTTAAAAACTACTTTAACTAACTTAAAAATTACATAAAAACTACATGAAAAACTGACTAAAAACTAACTGTTGGCCACAATGGCTTTACAAAGCTATAAATAGGAAAAACGACTAGGGCTTGGAATCTTTGTCTTCTTCCTTTGTGCTTTCTTCTAGACACACAAACACAAGTGTGTTTGTTTTGTGAGTGCAAAGTCAAGCAAATCCTGGCCCTTTAAACTCCTTGGTGTTTGTTCGGATCATCCATACCATCTAAATGAGCTTGGGGAGTTGTGGGATTGCCAAGTTGGCAATTGGGATTTGTGATAGGGATTAAGGGTTAATCCCTTGTGGTTAATAGTTGCAGGGTTTGAGGAGAAAACGAAGGGTAAAGACTGGTATGGGGGGAATACACCATTGGCGGGAAAAAAAGGGTTATAGGGGTGACAGTTTGAAGTTTGGGGTGTTGGCAAGGTTGGCCCCTCAAAGTGTGTGTAGATATTGCACCATTGTTGTAAAATAACTTTGGGGACTTGCAAATTAAGTCCCCAAGCTGTCATAAACTCGTTTGCAGAACCGTCCTTAAGTGCAACAAAGTTTTTAGTGGCTATTGACAGTTTTATTGCCCTCGTGAGTAATAACAATTCCATCTTGGCAGTTTTTCCCCCCCCCCCTTGTCTTTTCTTTTTTCTCTTTTCTTCATATAAATATATAAGTTTAAAGGGTTTGGTCAATAATCAACCCATCAACTTATATTTCTTGACATTAGTTTGACTTTTGTGTTTTTGGCTGTCGGGTTGACTTAGGTTGACACGATTTTCTCTGGCTTTGGGCTTGAACTTTGACTTTGAGTCTTTTCCCTTCTTGCTTTTTTCATTCCGATTCGGTTTTGTCGATTTGGATCTTTGTATTTTCCGTCTATTCCCCTTAAATATCCAGATCCCCGGGATCCAAGGCCCAACACAATTAGCAAAACATGCGGTATATTTGTGATTTTGGCGTTTTAAATAAAAAGTAAATAAAAAGTCCGTTTTTTGGGTTATCTTTAAAATCTAGCATCGTTTTTAAAGGTAAAAGGTATGTGTCAATGTAAACACGATCTACCGCAAGGTCTACCAATACAGGATGGCCACATTTTGGTTTTCTTTCATTCCTATATAGTTGTTTATAGGTTTACAAAAGTGGGCCTTAGGAATATTCTCATCCAACATAATTTTTCGTTTCTTAAAACTTTGATCACCTAAGCAATCATTAGGGGACCTATCATGTAAGTTTCTTGACCTCTCGCCAATGAATTGAGTAGTACTAATGGAGTGTATTAAGGGTCTGTTTTTATCTAATCAAGATATATAGGAAGAGTATTGTTTAGATAACATACTACACGATATTACCCCTAATAATCCATTGAACAGTTTCTCTAGATCACTCCGCGCACACTGCGTGGAACCGATACACAATGACATGATAAGTACATCGGATATGATACTCCTTAGCATATTCATCTGCTTCCTATCGTCCTACGTAAGCACAGAGCTCTCCAGGAATTTTGCTCTAGCATAACATTAATTTTGTGCAGTGAATGGTAGCCATAAAAGTCTTCCTATGACTGTTGTTTCAATAGGAGTTGTATCCATGATTCGCAAATTCATAAGATTAGGAATTAATCGATTTTCTTACTAGATATTTTCCGACTATTCCTAAGGGTACTATTTAGTCATGTCTGCCATTTCACAAAGCATATTGGTTGGTTTAAGATTTTTTAGCCGTAAGTACTCAAATATGCTCCTAGGCATTACATTAATACTAGCACCTAAGTCAGCCATGGCATAAAAATTAAAGTTACCGATAGTGCAGGGGAGTGTGAAGCTTCCAGTTCAACTCCTTAGGCAGAAGTTAACATTGTAGAACTTCTGATGTATCATTTTTAGTGTCGGTTATGAAGGATTCTCTATGGAGATTGTTGAGCATAGGTGCTTTCTTGCATTGAGTATTGACTATTTTAATTTGTCCTGGGGGTGAGCTACAGGTCTTAGTTGAGTGGAGTTCCTTGGTCAATTTCTCAATCTGGGTTTCTAAGTTTTTAACAGAGGCGCTTTGGTTTCTAGTGTTGATCTTTGCATTTTCTTGGAGTTTCTTGATCCACACTTCTATTTCTGAACTTCTTCGTGCAGATTCCTCTTGATGCTTGTTTAACAGCTCCTCCAAGCTTGGTCTCCCTTTGCCCTCATATAGGTGGACGAGAACTTCAGTCTTTTGTGTAATATCCTGTGAACCTACACTAAAAACACGAAATTTTTTCATCCATTGTTTCCGTGAAAGAGAAGTTGGGCGTCCAAATTCCCCATACTTGACCTCTTCTTTCAACCTACTTTACGTTCCTCATTGAGATGACAGTCCTTGTCCGAGGTGTATGTCCCTCGCAAATTTGAAACATCCCACCTTGGATTGACACTTCCCTCTCCTTAAGCTTCTTCATGACTCATCCTATGTCTGTCTAATTTGCTAACTACTGCACAAGTGCAAGCCAACCCATCATTACTACTGTTCTTCCAATACATACCTAACTCCTGCTCGATAACGTTACCAGTCATAGGTGCCTACTTTTAGAGTGGCAGCCATAATCCCCTAATTACTATGAGGGGTAAAGGCTGGTTGGTCATCCTAAGGAATTTATTGATCCCCTAGGTGAACAAGTCATTAACTGGTTCATAGTGCTCAAATTCCCCCTGAGTAAAAGATGTTTAACCTTTTTGATGTTTCTTGATTCATAGCATGGTTCTGGAAAATAAAGTCACTATTTCTATCAGATGTCTATAATAAATATAAACCGATCCCTAAGCTTGGTAATATTAATATTCAATCACAGTCTTTTTTGGCTTGAAGTTATAAAATTATGGGATGTCTTCAAGCTGTTAGGGTCGTCATTTTATTTTTATTTTTTTTGGCAATCGTCGATGGAACAATATACCTTATGGAAATAAAGGAAGAAAGGGAAATTGGAATATGGAACCATTTTTTTTTTTGAGGCGATCACTTCCTGAGGTGTTGATAAGTTCAAACTTTAACCCAAATTACTCTTTACCTACTATCCACCTACTCGAGCTACTACTTTGACATACTACTACTTGGGGCGAAGTATATCCAATAATCCCACCCATCAAACCCTTCTTCTTTGTGCGCCACTTCATCATTCTTTTATCTTATATGATATGAGAGGCCCTTTTGAGCGATCCAGGTGTTTAGTTACTCGGGCAGTAAAATATCCCACCCATCTCTTTGCGCCTCCAGTAAGAGTAAATGGGAAGACACGCAGCATGACCGCGTCGTTAGAAACTCCGGGAATGTTAAAAAGTCTAACAATGCTGAGGACCCGATCTATGTGATCGTGAGCATCCTCGTCCTTGTTCCCAGAGAAGGTGTCTTCCCTCAATTCTCGCATGAATTGACTCTTGATTTTGAAATTGACGTTGCCTCCAATTTCATGTTTAACCACGCCTGGTGCTTGGTTGTCTCGTGACAACGTCAAGTATTGCTCCATGGTGAGAGTATTGATGTCTACCTCCGCCATAACTCCTGCAAATATTAGAAGTGAGATAAAGAAGAGAAATAATTACAGTAATCAAACTAATACTAATTTTTAGCTCCTCGGCAGCGGCGCCAAAAACTTGATACGTATTTTTATTTAAATATATTTTTATCAAGTTTTAAATTTATAAAACTCGATCTACCTGACAACGCACTAACAGGCAGAAAACCCGATCGTGGGTAGTACAGAGTGGTAAATCCGAGGTCGTCCCAAGAGCTAGTTGTAAATTATTTTCAATTTGAAGTGTTATGGTTTCGAAAATGGTTTTGAATTGATTTGTAAAAATGCAGAAAAAGTAAATACTGAAAATAAATAGATAGGAGATATCAATAGGAGAAAACGTGCTAGACTAGTCATTTCATTGCTATTATTATAGCTACATTCCCTGTGTAATGCCAAATCATGGTTTCATTAGTGGTTTCTAAGGTCGATAGACTTGAATAGGCATATTTAGTCTATCCTATACTCCCTGCGATCCCGAATCCCCCAAATCGTATAGAAGGTAAGGCAACCAGATTGTAGTGATTTATCCCAACTATTCCCAAAACTGATCTAATAACCTATGAAAGTTATTAACCCCCTCTGAAAGAGTTCTTGTGCTTTTTAAATATATTAGGTGATAAAGGCGGTTTATATGGTCAATTTCTACACTAGAGATGGTGTGCCAATTCCTCCCTAGTACCATGCTATTCCCACGTTCAATTGGTTGTCTAATAATGGGACTAACATGATCCATACCACCCGCAATATTACCAAAACCCAGGGTTACACGATAGTCAAGGAATATCCAACGAAACCATAATCTAACTAGGAAATAAACATCATAACAATAGCAACTACATAACTAGGCCAGCACTTAAGGTGCTTAGCCGCTCATAGCTACAACAACACAATAAGAAATAGAAGAAATCATAGATTGAAAACTCATAATTCTTACAGTATTCGTATTTGAACGATTAAATACAAAAGATAAGTAAAGTGTGATCTCCCTTGGACTCCAGATGGTTTTCTTCGAAGGTTGGAAGCCTTTGTCGCCTCTCCAATTGGCTGTGGAGGAAGTGATGTTGGAATAGACTGAATGAGGCCTCTATTTATAGGTTTCGAACCTGTTACGGCGTAACCAATAATGGTGTTACGCCGCAACAATCATACACGGCTTTCCATAATTAAGCGTATGTTATGGTGCAACCAACATGGTGTTACGCCGTAACCTCCAAATAATTTCCATAAATTGGACGATTCCCTTGTTAAGGCGCAACTAATGGTGTTACGCCCATAATCTTCGTGATCTAGTTTCCATATATGTGGATCTTTATGGTTACGGCGCAACCACAGAGGTGTTACACCGTAACTCTAACTTTGGTAAGATTTCCTTCCATATACACGGTTACGGCGTAACCAGATAGGGTGTTACGTCGTAATCTCGCCCTTGATCTTTGTAGTTGCTTAATTTACGTTACGGTACAACTAGATATGGTGTTACGCCATAACAACTTCGAATATTTGAACTTTTGGTCCTTTTCCCTTGTTTCTTGTCATTTACTCACATTTCACCTGAAAACTATAAAAAGATAGAAAATATCTCGTTTCCGAGCATTAGTGAAACATTTGTAAGTAAATTAGGGGGTAATTTGACACTAAAAAGTATTAAATATTTGATGTTATCAGTTTACTTAATCATGTATGATCCTTGGTAGCTTCTCTTAGACCTATTGTTTTGTCACGCTTGTTATGTATATGTAGGTACTAGTCTTTTTCATGGCGAATTACACGAAAACACCGTCTACAAAATAACTAACTAAGGCAACGCACAAGTAAGGTAGTATGACGACTATTACAAGGCCCCTAGTCTAGCTAAACGCGAACGTATTAATACCTAAAGGGGATCATCCACATCGGGGTAAGGTAGCATGAAGACTATTACCGGAGGAATCCTTTCTACACAATCATGTTTATCACAATCTTATGACAATGAATAAAAACATGCACATACATCAACAAGAAACAACGGAACTAAGATCTACATACCAATTCACATACAATCATAAGCAAACACTAAAAAGATCTAGCCTAGCATGTTCAAGATAGAAGAAGCACAATTATATATCAAACAATAAGACATATTGAGAGATAAAGGATAAATGGACTTCACTATGATGAATCAAGCAACTAGGGATCGTATCAAAGGGTTGGGAAACCCTAAAATACTCCCAAAAGTCTGGTACACCTCGTTCTCCACGAACTTAAACCCTAATTCTTCTAATGAAAAGTGTATATGAAAAACGTAAAATTGAGTTTGTATATATAGAACTTCAGGCCGAGACGGCGTCACAAAGTCTCAGACGGCGTCGCTATTCTAGGGTTTCTTTAGGTCTTCAAACTGATGGCTGATCCAGACGGCATCTCAAAAGCTTCAGACGGCGTCACCACTTGAATCCTGACGGCGTCACACATTATTGTGACGGCGTCTCCACACTCTGAATGCAATTCTTCGTCGATTTTTATACCCGTTGACCCCCTTGTCCGTTTTCCTCCAAATCTGGGCCAAAATCATCGTATTTCCACCAAATGTATTCCAAGTGCTAAAAATGCAAAAAGGAACGATTAAGCACATATTTTAGACATAATTGCATGATTATAAGGGTAAAATGACCCCGAAAAAGTGTATAAAATTACACCTTATCAGTAGTATAGGGACAATATTGTATTATTAGGAAACTTATGCTTGTAAAATGCTATATAAACCCCTCATGCCATGAGGAGTGCTTGAGGGGTTGGTTTTGGATACTGAGTTGCTGGATCGTGTTTTTAAAGTGCCTATCACTACTGTCAAATGTATCTCTCATAGTTGTCGTCTTGCTTTCTCTCAGGCGTTGAAACCAACTCTTTACAAGGTGGTTGCCCAGCCCGGATCTGATGATGTGTAGGTTGGGTTGTTTCTTTTTCTACGTTGCACGCTACAGGTGTGTAGGCCCAATAATAGACAAGAATGTAGGTCCGGGAATAGAAAATCCTTGCAACAAAGTTCTATCCTAAAGTCACTGGCTACATGGGGGAAAGATGATCGTATTACAACGTGAGTTAGATGGTTTTGGGTTGGGGTCCTTGGACCATGGTAGAGGTGATTTTCTGGATGAGAGAACAACGGGTAATACCAACATTAGGCAGTGTTTTCGCAAGGTTGCGAATGGGCATTTTACGACAGCAATGAAAGTACCTCTGGTGTTGCTTTATAACCTGATGATACTATTAAAGCCTTGGAGGCTGAGCATCCATACAAGCCACCCTCATGAATGTCGAGCAACACATTTTCTAAGCCTCCCCATGTAGTAGAGATTAAGGGCACACCATATTTTAAATGCTTTATGTAGGGAGGGATATGTTACTGCCACAAATCTCTTAAAGGCCATCACATCAGTCGTTAATATGTGGGTAGCGGGAAGGTGTCCTCTTATTTTGATAGAGTTTGTTGCATCTGCTCCTCTCACGCCCCTCTCTAAACCAGATAACATGATTAGGCCTATTGTATAAGGCAAACTTTTGGTTTCCAAAGTTGTTATGAAATGTGTTGGTAAAGAAATGTCAAAGTACCTTAGTGATTTTTAGTTTGGATTCGGGTGGCACTGAGGTTGTTCTACATAGAGCCAGTAGGGTTTTGATTGAATATCACAATGATGGATCTCTTGCAATGCTTACAGTATACTTCTCGAATGCATTTAACCTTGTGGATAGATCAACATTACTCCATGAGGTTAGGGTGACTGTCCCTCAATTTATGTGTGGGTGGATTTCTTATATGGGCGGGCAATGAGGTTGTATATAGGAGACACACATATTTGGTTACCACTGGGGTGCAACAAGGCGACCCATTTGGGACCTTTTCTTTTTTTCCCTTGTATTGCAGTCGCTAGTACATAAGGGCAGAGACAATTGCAAGCTTCTTTTTCATGCTTAGTATCTTGATGATGGGACCGTTATTAGAGATTTAGAAGAGGTGGCCAAAGTGTTAGACATTATAAGGGTGATTCGTCCAAGTTTGGGTCTTGAACTTAATATCAAGCAAACAGATATATTTTGTCCCTCGTGTTATAATATGAAGCTTCATGAGGGTTATTCCCTGTCTATATTCGGAGGCCATCATTTGGTGTGAAGCTTCTTGGGGGAGGTGTTGGTATATATATAAATTCTATTAATGGGTTGTCTATGAGGAGAGCTGTGAATGATGTTGATTTAATGGGTCTTCTTCTATAGTTACATGTCTTGCAGGAGGCAGTCTTGTTCTTTGAAAAAGGATTATGTGGGTCGATCGAGAACATGGTGGTTTGTGGAAGGCCTTTCTTTGGAGACTTATAGTGGCGACTTGCTTCTTTACCCATTTGATTTGGTGGTTTGGGTTTGTACTCAGCAAAAGTGGTTGCCTCTTATGCTTTTGTGGGCTCGAGAGACCAATCTTAGGTGCTACAAAACCACATCTTACTTCACAGTGGCATATGTTGTATGGATGATAATTATGTTTTTTCTCTAGCTAGTCTTTGTGATGTGAGTCCAAGCTTTGATTTTAGCGGTTTCACTGATAAGGAATCTGACCCCTCTAAAGCCCAACAAACACTTGTGAGTGCCCTTTTTAGTGAAATGATCAAGGATATGGAAGTCTACTTCAAAATGACTGTGAGACAGAAATAATTTTTTGAGTGTCTACGCATATTACATGCTTAGAATTTTCTACTAGCTATCCAGGTTGATGGGTTAGGTCAACACATGTCACTGGTGAAATATCATAATATCTTTAAATATCGCCTTATGATTTCATTATTTTTAATTGATGCGATATGCCCAGTTTGTCGTAAGGCATGTTTAGATTCCATTAGTTCATTGTAAAGAGCTCACAGACTTCAAATACCAACACGATATGATATTAATACAAGGGTCTACAAAGAGTTAGGAAATATGGGAAACATAAAGAGAGTATTAGATTGGGAATATCTTCTCATGGGATAGTTTTAAGCGTATACGGATTTATGATGCTTCTGATAGATCCTAACCATCATAGGGGAGAAATGTGTACTTGTAGATGTATATACCAGGTCGATTAATAGGGGGATAGGCATATATACTATTGGTTGGGTGGATTCGATCCTCGTATAATCATTTTAACCCGTGTGATTAGTTTTTGTAAAGTATTTATCATACGTGAAAAGACATTGTTGATTCATCTCATATCCCTTAATCGAACAATCATCATTTCAAGACAATAGACAGAGAAGCTTGCTTAGTGTGTTTTATCGTATCTTCTGCATTTTTCGTTGTGACTTCAAAGACAAAGGAATAAGATATTTTTACATCAAGTTTCGAATCTACATGAGGGTCAGTTTGAAGGAGGAGCTAATTCAGAAACTTTAAAAAGGGTTTGTAAAGAAGCTTCAAGACATGGCGTACTAATTGAGGGGGGGGGAGTAAAACCAAATTAGCATACATTACATTATTCTCCTTCAAGTGAAAAGACATGGCGTACTAATTGGAGGGGAGTAAAACCAAATTACTATACATTACATTGTTCGCCTTCAAGTGAAAAGATCAAAGCTTATGTACATAAAGAAGAAAAGAGCCACTGAGATATCCTCAAACTTTGTTGTGATTCTGAAGACTTTATTGTCACACCCCGTTAAAGCGGAAACACGAGGTGCAACGGCTCATAGTACATCATGTAAAGGAAAACACCAAACATGATGTAAAGGAAAACATCATATATTACAATCAGTTTTTACAACAAGTTTCAAAATACAAGTTATAATGCGTTTAAACACAAGTCCTCAATGATAAAAGATCTTTTACAACAAGTTTGTCAAACATTACAGAGTTATAATCGCGTTAACACAAGCTCCACAATTGATAAATACATTTTGAGTTTATTTTTAAACATAACCCACACATTTACAAAAGGATGTTGTCCATTTCAATAAGTATCTGAAAAATCACCACTCTGAAAATCACCACTTACTGCTAATAACCTGAAAAGCATGACAAAACGGGTCAACTATGGCCATAGTGGGTGAGTTCACAGGTTTTAGTACACCAATTAGTTTCAAAACGAGAGTAATGAATTGGTTGTCAAAGATGCAAAAAGGTCGGTTATGTATACAAGTGTGTTTATGCAATGAGGCCACTACTTAAGCTGGTTACAGCCGAGAACCTTGCCCCTATGTGTCATATGCTCTAACATAAGCATGGAATAGTGATACTATGCACTCCCGTTAGTTGACATTGATAACTTTAAAAGGTTTTTAAGTTTAAAGTTTAAAATTATAGACCATGGATTACTCAAGTATTTTTTAGGTATTGAAACTTTAGAAAATGAAAGTGGTCTTTGTCTTTCTCAAAGGAAATATTGTATTTAGTTGTTATGTGGATATTGTTTGTTGGCTTGCAAGCATGCTGCTACTCCTTTGCAGCAGAATGTTATTCAGAGTCATACTACATCTGATAATGATAAATTTCTTTCTAATATGATTGAATATCAAAAGATTATTGGGAAACTTATATATCTGTCTATAAGTAGATGTGATATTTCTTATGTTCTTCATTGATTAAGTGTGACAAATAGAAAATTTAGGGTTAAACAATTATTTATAAACTTGAATTATTTTACTTTGAATATTTAAGTATGTCATTTAACCTAAAACCAGGAAGTTATCTCACATGTAACAAAAAATATATTTGAACGGACACCAACTATAGACTAAGTTATAGTCTACGCATACCATGTATGTTATGAGCATCATAAGCATGTTACATAAACCATATGCACTTAGTTTCATAATTTTTACGTAAAACGTCTACGTCTTGCATTTAGCATTGCATGCATGCATGCAATACCTAATAATTCATCACCTTTACATTATACCCTAAATTTTTCATACACTTCAATATTCAAAATCTAAAATCACTTAAATACACCTACTCCCCCTTAGTTTTCATAAATGTTTCCAGAATATTTTGGAGTATATGTCCAGAGCATCTGTGGTGACTAGAAAACACTAGCACATGTTTCTCTTCCTATGCCTTAAGAGGCATGAAGTGACTGACATCTCTTATTGTTAAGGGCACTTTCTTCGATATGGTTTCTACACATAATACTTGACTAGATTCATTCTTAACTCGCAAATAGAGCCACATTTCCGACATAACAATAGGGGTTTTTGCAATTTAACATATTTCTATCACTCGACACAAAACATCACAGAATTCAAAAATTCTCTCAATTCCAGACATCCGCTTTGAATAGCTCACAGTGCACCAGACAACACAAGAAACATT
Source organism: Tanacetum coccineum (assembly GCA_026074375.1). Lineage (NCBI taxonomy): Eukaryota > Viridiplantae > Streptophyta > Magnoliopsida > Asterales > Asteraceae > Tanacetum > Tanacetum coccineum. The sequence goes on along the minus strand of BQNB010074478.1, from coordinate 9,147 downwards.
GATACTAGGGTTTTGAATTTATGATACATAGATATTTTGCCTATGGTAGGAAAGGTTAAGGGGTTTAGTATGCTTTTCATGTACTATGGGTATTATGTCGAGTTAGGTTGCAAAGTAGGGGTGTTGGAACATGGTTTTGTATTCATATAAACTAGGGTTATCTATTTCAAAAGAAGTATAAGTGAGTTATAGAATCTTGGGTAGTTTACAAAGTTGTGGAGGCTTATTTTGGATACTAATTCCTTGCGACATCTCATTTTGATCTCTTTTGTTTGAAGATACTAGATCATAGTCTTCGATCCATATACAAATATTTTGACATAGTAATCAATCTCTACTTATTTATGTTATTCACACTTCAGTTTTTGTGTGTGTAAAGAAAACTTTAGGTGTTGATTGAAAAAAGCGAAAGAACACAGTTCTGTTGTTGATGTGTCTTTGGATTCTTTGCGCGTAAAGAAGGTATGTTTAATTTATAAAACATAGCTACTTATATTTAATTCTGCTTCTTGTGAAGCCGCAAAGTTTAAGAGGTCTAGGTATGCTGTTGTGTTCAATTTGTGATCGGTCGCACAGTAATGGGAAAATAAAGTATTGAATGAGGTTAGTTGTTGGCTGTTTTGCAAGTCTAGATAGGGCAGTTTTAGAGTGTTCTACGACAATAGTATTGACTCATATATGGTGCTACAGAGTAGACCGTAATAAGAGCTATTTCATGGAGCTACAAAACACGTAAAACAGAACTTATAAACGAAAAAATTATGACTGGTGAAAATGCGGGCAAAAAATACTATTTATACTGAGTAAAACACTTGCACAAATTTATTAGTAGGTCTGATAGAATGCATCGGGATTTTAGCAAAGCATTATTAGTAGCTTTTTATGACTAATTTACGGGATCGAATCAAAAAGATTAATCACAAATAACCCTTTTTCATGACTCAACTGGAGTACTTTCCCCATAAAGGTCCAGGAAGATCAATAGTCCAATGAGGTTTAAGTAATTAAGGCGATACGACGAAATTACACAGCTGCCCGCAGTTTTGTGATTTCATTTAGAATGTTTTGTCAAAAACAAACAAGCAATTATTAAAGTAGAGAACATCTCTTTCAAAAACAATGATCATTGACCGATGCGAACTACTCTGTAGTTTAATATTTTGAACGGTCGTCATAAACGTATGAACCGATTGATTCGAGTCAAGTAGGATATAATTAGTGACTTTTTGTATACCTCTGCGTGAGATACTAAAAACGAACGTATCAAGAGTTGCCAAAATGTATTAATTAACGAGGTAGTTACATCTCCCACAAGATTGGCAGCAAAATGGAGGCGAATTGGTAAAAGGTTTAGAATAAAAATAATAACTATTTGACGCAAAATGCTACTACCAATTTACGTTATGAAAAACTGTAAACCCAAACACTATACCGAGAGAAACCAATTTTGATAATACAAAACACCATAAGCATCATGTTCACTATCATTTGCATAAGATCTAAAGCGCGCTCGGAATATAAATAAATTATAGCACGATTTTAGGAACCGAAGCAACAGTGTAATATAGTACAAACTTTTTTTATTAAAAGCACAGAAATACTCCTTCTTTTTACACCTAAAAGGAGCGACTTCGGACCATAGATTGAAGCCGTAGAATTACTCTGATTTAACAATTTTTAGGAAACGAAATACATGCTCGTGTAAATTTAGCAAACTTTTGTTTACTTCTCTTTTACAAAATCAAGAGCATATATTCTCGTGTTTCTAAACTCGTTTACATACTTTTTTTACAAAACTCTTGCATGCGCTCGTTTTACCAACTTGTATACCTTGATCTGTTATCATGCAACCATTAATTCATCCATATGTAGCTAAAGGTTTAGTATTGATTGGCCAATGTGTATTCAATCAATAAATTAAACAAAGCAATCTTTAAAATCGAACTAAAGGAGAACTGCAAAGCTGAACATCACAATTCGACAAAAAATGCATGTTGTTCGTCATTGCGTAATGAGTGCAAAAAAATAAAGAATCAGGAGGATTCTTATACATAGCGTAGAGACGTAAGCCATTTGGAGAACTTGTGAAGTATGAAAAGCCTATTTGTGAGAAGATAAATTATGAAGAGCTGAAAGAAAAAAGCAACACATAACGTATTTTATACTCATGATGAAATTACTGATGCTGCTGAAACAAACAAAACCAACCTATTGAATAGAAGATATAAAACTAATATAGAACTAATAAGTGAGTAAATCAATTCAAATTAAACTCATAGTGCAGAACAACTTAACAATAACAACAACAATTTTTCTCTTTGAGAAATTATTTTTTAAAAAGAGATCTATCATACCGCATGTTACAGAAATTCTGCTTCCATGAAACTTGAGCGCAACAAACACGCATGCATTTAAATACCACTCAATTCAATCACTTTAAACAAACCCTTTGATCTTCGATACTAACAAATATCTGGCATCAACAAGCAATCAATTTGAAAATGCACCAATCGTTTCACGAATATACTTATATCTATACCCGCCAACCTTATTCATAATCCATGGATTATTCTAAAAGTAACAAATCCAACAACACATAGCAAATCTAAACAAAAAGATAAGCTGATCAACCTAAAGCAACTGAATTATAATGCGGTGATTGAAATTATCTAACATGAGCAATAAATCCAAAAAGAATAGATACATCAATTTATACTTTAGTTTCGAAGTTTGAAAATTTAATCAATACTCCTAAAATAATATGAAATATTTTTTAATTGATGAACCGCGTTAACTAAAATTTTAATTGAAACCGTAAACAAAAACAACACATCAAAATAGCTTTACTACAGGATTTAAATCCAAACCCTAAAAAACATAAAACATCAAAATGTTATTTTGAATCATTAACCTTGAAGAGTGAGAATTGAAACTCTTCAAATTAAATAAATTCAATACAATAAATTCAAATTCGATCCAAACCGAAAGGCTATTCAAATTAAATAAATTCAATACAATAAATTTTATTGTTTAGATCACGTATTGCTACTACACATGAAAATCCACATCATGTATTGCTACTACAAACTACAAAAGATTTATCAACAAATACATATATTATAAGAATCAAGATTTTACCTTTATATTGCCCATGAAATTCAATCATCGTTCTTTATAAACCTGTTACGGCCTAAAACTCACCTTGTAAAAGGAAGCCAATGGACAAAATCAAACCCTAATTTCA
>BQNB010074477.1:0-26577 GCA_026074375.1 Tanacetum coccineum | reverse complement strand
CCTCTTCCATGCCATAGAAGAGGTGGGTTAGTCATTCATAATATACAAGTTCATTTTCTCTCACTAGAAAGTTCTCTCTTACTTTCTCTTTCTAGAACTAGGCTAATCTACTAGTCATTCGATTGTGTTATGATTTCCAATATCCTACACAAGTAATTTGGGCCGAAGGCCCAACATCTTCAAAGTGCTTACTTCGAGATTATTTGTAGTTGGCTTATTTAAAATGTCCTTTTGCAACTTATTTGAACTCATCATAAACTTATATGTTCTAAAAAGCCCGTTAGGACAAAAAATGACACTTCTGGTAAACATAGGGACCAAATGTGGAAAATAGGATATTGAAGGGGTAAATATTGCAACAACAATGATTTTGGGAGGACTTATATTCACAAACGGGTCACGTCTAATTTTCGTCAAAATCCTACACTTAGTGTATTTATGCAAATTAACAACGAAACATAAATAAAAATAGATAAATTATACTTTTACGATTTACCATCTACTAGCTTTTGAAAAACAACCTAATTAGTATATTTTCACTTAACAAATATAAATAAAATAAATTAATAAATCTAAATATTTATTAATTTACCGACAATACTCATTAATTGGTAAAACTTAACTCACGATACTTTCTGTATTAATCTTATGGTTATTTTTCTGAACTAGAGAATTCGTCGATGTATACTCTTTTGGTAATTATTTATACCGTACATATGTAGACATACTTTTCCAAGAGCCAACAATTACAACGAATGATATTATTTCATATTGTATATATATGTATATACACACTCTTGTGTATAGTTATAATATACGTACACTAACTAGATCAACACTTAGAAAACTCTTCAAACTTAAGCTCCGCCACACAAGCAACGATGACATGACCACTTACGAACTTGCAAATCATTTCAAACTCACACATTGAGCCCTAAGCATAAACTTGTAGACTAAGACTTATCGTACTTATTTAGGTCGTGTATTGGCCCCACCTGTTACCATCACTTGACTTAGTTGCAATATCAGACGGCTATTTACCAAGGTGAGTTCATAGCCACATGTTTTACTATATCAATGATTTATAACTTTTAGGGTGAGAACCATGCATTGTTTTACAAATTGGACGCAAGTGTATATTTTTATCATGATTACGTGTTTGTCTAAGTAGCGATAACCCTTTGAGCCCATTATCATGAATTGTCAATTACTTTGTGTCAGCGTGAATGTTATAAATAGATCTATTTGGGATTGACATCCCCATCCGGGTGAGTAGCTCTCACTGGTGTCATGGAGTGAACCAACGGATGTATACCATGTTGGATTTGGGATGTTTAGGGTTGAACATCATCACGGGCAATGTGACAATATTTATATTGCATTCATACATGTCGAGCTTTAGTGTCATGAACTTAGGTAAACGTAAATACATTTTGTGATGGGTGTACAGGTTACATAATCACGGGGAAATCTTGCGGTCCTACATTATATTTATATAAACCTATAAATTCACCAACTTTATGTTGATGTTTTAAAGCATGTTTTTCTCAGGTCAATGAGGCACGAGGTGCTAAGGATACATTAGGGATACTCTTTTTGGGAGTCATGCATAAAAGATTTAGAGTCATTACATCTAGGGATATTTGTTTTGATCTAAAATATTTGTCATCAAATGTTGAACAATTTAAGTAGTTATGCTTTGTATCAAACAATTTCAATAAATCCAATGTATTGTATTTTTAAACGAATCTTTTAGAGGTCGTTCTCATATCTTATGCTATTGATCTATGAAGTAACGCTCCCGGACACATTATTCCACTATGACCCTATTTGGGGGTGTTACATTTTAACTATAAACGATGTTGTTCCACAGCCTGTTCCATTTGATGAAAGACATTTTGTACTTTAGAAAGTTCATCAATCAAATATTGATCAAATGTATGAAATAAGTCCTTCAGAGCTTTTACAAATGGAATTATTTCATCCCTAAAATAAGCTTTTGTATGTTTGAACCCCCACAAGCCCTCAGTGATAGTTATGGGCATAGTTCTTTCTTTGACAACCACGTCAAAACCAGCAAGATATTGTTTAAGTTTCTTCAAACTCGTATTAACCATGCTGACTTTAGGAAGTTCTTTTGGACCCTCAACTATGGTGGGTTTACTAGAAAGAGTGGGTTCTAGAGAATTTACAGAATTCTGAGACCAAAAGGCTTGTTCAGCAGATAATTCAGTTTGTGGAACAAATTGTGTTTTAAAATCTTGAGAAAGTTGATTAAGAACATCATAATCGACTGGTGTAGTATTAACTTTCTTTTCTAACATCATAGGATCTTTTTGTTTTAAAAGCATTTTTGAACGACTTTCTTCAGCAAGCATTAGGGTCTCTTCGGAGTCAGGAATCACAATAGCACTCGTATTCTTAATGACATTACCATCATAAAGCTTTGGTTCCAACTACTGAGCTTTTTTAGATAGAAAGGATTTTGAAAACCTAGAGCTTGTTTAGTGGTATGATTATAGAAAAACTGAGGTTTCGTCAACAAGTGAACAGTTTGTGCGGATTGATCTCTTTTGAAAACAATATTATCTAGCTGTTTGATCCTCTTTTCTAAGGCAATTTACCTATCAATGTTTCTAGATTCTTTTTTCTTAAAATCATTTTTGAAAAGAGTAACCGTTTGCATTAAAGATTCCTTTTCTTTTAAATGTTCAGAAAGAGTTTGTTTAAGACGATCAATCTTTACAGACTGTGCACTTGAATATGAAACATTATCATTACTCCTTGAATCAACATTTTGTCCTTCTTTCAAAACTTTAACTTGTTCCTTATATCTTTCAAGCTCAACAATTAAATATCATTGACACTTTTATTGTCCCGATTTATCTTGGTACAATTAACTACTTGGGTTTTTAGTTGTTCAATCACAGATAATATCAGTGCATCTTTTTGTGTAGAGGAGATAGAATTCTGAACAGCTGCCTGTTGTGATTCAATCACATACTAAGAATAAGGAATGATATTACTATCACTGGTTATTTCAGTCTCTGAATGGTTCACAACATTTGACTGTTTAGAAGACGGCATCACCTGCACAGCTTGATTAATCATATTATTATTCACATTATCATGATTGTGTACCTCAGTAAGAGCATTTAAACCATAATGAGATAAATTTTCCATGAGAGCAACTTTGGCAGTGTTGAGTTCATCACAATTAGAGTCATATGCATCCAAATCATCGGCTTGATAAGCAGCATTATGGGTAATGACAGTCTGTGTAGCTTGAGCTTCTGCAACTCCTTGATCTGCCAAAAATGCTAGTTCCTCTTCATGTAGAATTTGACCACTTGCTTGAGCTTGTACCAACAACGCTTTGTCCTTAAACCAAGAATCGTCCCGTTTCCTCTTAGGTTTAGTGCACTGTTTGGACATATGGCCTTCCCCTTTGCAGTTGTAGCAAATAACAGTCCTTTGTTTCCCAGAATTGCTTCCACTTGCTCTTGGAGTGTAGGTTCTACTTATACTCGAAGCAAAAGAAATTTGTCTCCCCTGAACTGGTTGTAAAGTAATTCTGCCATCATTAATTGTAGCTTGTTGCCTAGGGTTTGACGAAATCCTAAGCTAATTGTTGGTAGTAGGGTAGCAAGAAGTGACAACAGCAGTTAAGAAAGACATCATGTGATTTATGACATCAATGGGATCATCACCTTTCTGGAACACCAGAATAATTAGGCCCGAGTCTGGTTGGGAAAATTCAGGTAGTTGGTTAACTAGGGGAACATATTCCAATTGAGGGATGGATGATGATGGAGAATAAACATTGTGGTGAACTGATGATTGATATCAATTGATGGATAAGTGGTTGAAATAGGTGTTGATGATTGAATATTTGAGTATTATTGAGATTGATAAGGTGAACCATACTGTGGAGACTGATATGGTGAAACTTGTTGTTGAAATTGAGTGTTTTGGTATGAGTTTTGATGAGTTTGATAAGGAGACTATGTCATCTGATGGGTTGCAACCAAAGCAAGCGGAGTAATTTTACTGTCATAACTGAATATACTCATTTTTATAGTTTTTGTTATCGATAATCTCGTAAACGTTCGTTTTATATCGTTTTTAGCTCCGTTTTTAAACGTTTCTTTCGAGTTCGATCTCGTTATCTAAAAGTTATATCATATTTTTGATGTTTTAAATATATCAACTTTCTGTTAATGAATAGTAAAATTTTATTAAAAATAGTTTTATAAAGTATTTTCGTTCGTTAATACTCGTAACTAATGTATCTTTTTTGTTATAAATCAGTTTTTCAAGTTTCTTATCATTTTGGAATCGTCATGAGGCGTATTATTTTTATATAATGTCTAACCTACTGTATGAGATCGAATTAAAATAGCCCTTATATGGCATTTGTATACTTTTAATCATAACTTTCTTAAGTAAACCTTTAAAACCCTAATTTTTACCTAAACATGTTCATACTTAAAACACATATGTTAACAAATTTTTACATTCATTTTTCCATGTTATTATATAACATGACATAAGAATAAGTAGCTAATCTTCTTAAACATATGTGAAAACTCTTTTTACTTATTAAAAGGTCTAAGTGTGATTTAGCTCATTAAAGAAAATGTAAACACATAAATTCATGATAAATAATGTTATGAAGGTTATTAGGATGCACTTAGGAGGGATGTATGTGATGATAATAAGTGGCTAAAACCCGTGTTTAGACTCTAAACCAAAGCTTGTTCAACATGAAAACCCTAGTTTCCTTGTCTTGTTTGAATACTTGAAAATGTTAGCAATGATTGGGATCACCTCTAGAATATCTTATAATGGATGTGTATAGGGTTGAATAAAATTTTGTATGATGTGTTGGGACATGGTTTTGAGCCCCATGAGCTCTATGAGTGCCAAAGAAAGAGATTTTGTTATTTTTGCTAAGTGTTTATGCATGTGTGAGCTATATCTTATAAGATACATGCATGTATGGTGCAAGACTTGGTCAAGGAGACAATAGGTAGCGTCTAGGGATGTGTCTTGGTCTTGGGTCTAAGGTCGAAGAGGACAAGGTATGTGGTTTAATGTGAAGCATGGCTAGGATTAATGAAAAGAGATGTTACTTGACCAAACTTGGAAATTTTTCCTATTTCGTTGAATCTTCTTTGCCATATTTCGGCTAAGGAGTGTATAAATAAAAGTGAGATATTTTTGGAACTTTTATGTAATTGGGTATAAAAGGTGGGTATTTGTTTGAAGGTGAAAAGTTTTTTGTGGTTCTGGGTGCCTAAACGCCAATTTATCGCGAAACGTTATTACACTTTACGTAAACCAACAAAAATAAAATATCCAAAAGTTAATTATACTTTCGTTTAAAATAATATAATTGCTTGTTTGACAAAAAACTTCTTTTCGTTTGGTGTCCGTTTACGTTGGTTTGATTTTAGCTTCTCGGCGATTTAACTTAACACTTAAATTCTAAAAGCGACGACGCGTACCGAAAAAAAATAAATAGTGAAAAATGACTCAAATGATGGATGTCATAAAAAAATAAAAAAATGACTGGGGGGGGGAATAATTACGAAAAGTACATTCACAACCATTCCTAACGATACTTTGCATTGCTATGTCGTTACTTGCCAAAGCCATTACTCAAAATTTCTCTAATCCAACAAACAATCGTCTTCGTGCTTCGTCTAATACCAGAAATCAAGCAGTCGTTCAAGGTGACAGGGTGAATATTCAAAGCAGAAATTCTGGTAATGTTGGAAGAAATAATAGACGAGCTTATTGTAACACCCCCATTTTTACAATATAGCAGCGGAAGATAATCTGGGGTATTACTTCATGGATACAACAATCATAATCATAGAAAACAACTTTAAAAGAGACGTTATTGGAAAATTTTAGTTATCATTCATTATAATCAGAGTTTTTACAAAATGCATGTCCCAAAATCTAAAACATCAAGTTTGAATGATAACAGTTCAACCATCTTTGAGTCCATGCCACTCCGTGCCGCAACTTGCTCAATTACCTGAGATAAACATGCTAAAAAGTCAACATAAAGGTTGAGTGAAATTCATAGGTTTGATAAACAGTTTGAATACAAGTCATAGTGTAATAATTGTTTAAACACAATTATTATGATATTGTTATTATACACCTCGTTATTAGTAATAATTGAACGAATACAAATTATCATAGTTAACATATGTATTTCCCGTCTATTGCCTAATTGGTTGTTTGGTTCTGTATCCTGGTCTTGTTCTTGGTCTTAGCTCATGGCACAACATACTGACTAGTGTGTATATATTTATTTTCCCTATGTGATATATATATATATATATATATATATATATATATATATATATATATATATATATAGATAATGGCCCTCGGTGTAGGTAATTGCCATATACCTATGAAATTCAAATATAGTGTGTTTGGTTACCTATCCGGCTAACACAAACAGGATTCGTTCAATCCGATTGATCTTTCCAAGTATTTGCGTTCACGGAAAGGGATTACATGGTCATGATAATGAGGGACTTTTGGCATAAGTAACCTTAGGACTTAAGTGATAATGGTATACTGATTAGCAGATAACTTGTAAAGTACACTTCGTTCATGTTTTAAGCTTGTATAAGTCTTTGGAACAGTAATCAAATTTGTTATTTAAGATAAACAAGTATGTAAAAGAGTTTGTAACAAGCATGTATCCCCCTCGCGGGTTTATAAAACATGTAAATAAGTAAAGGCGAGGTTATGAACTTCACCTGATAGGTAGATGTAGTAATTATTCTGAAATGAAAGCTGACGACCTTATCACAATCTTAACCGGGGAAGGTTGATATAGTAAAATGATAGTAAACAGCCACGTCATGCAACCTGAGTAAATATGTTGAGTCTTAGGAAGATTGTACTCTAAAACTTTAGTTTTAAGAGTTACGAGTTTGATTGAAGAGTTTGAAATTATTGTATCACCGTTCGGGCCATCATAATTCAGAAGTCATTCAGTAAACGTTTGAGGAGATAGGGCACTTTAAATCGTAAACCCAACAACTCAGTCAGAACGTAATACCAAGTGAAACTCCTTAACATGAAGCTCCTAGTATGGTGATATGATATAATCGGTTTTAGGCGTTCTAATCAATATCTGGAAATGTTAAGCACGAGAAGCGTTAATTAAAGTTATGTCTGGTAAGGTTTTAAACATGATTTTATACTTTTTCAAAATGTTACATTTTAGACCCCGGGGTTTCAAAAATTGCAAATAGGCCCTTGGAGTTTGTATTTTTACGACTTTGGTCCTTCAACTTTGAAAGATATACCAAGTAAACCTTGGACTTTGAAAAGTGACATAATAGACCCCTATAGTTATAACTTTGATAAAATGACACATTCAACCCCTTTAGTTATAAGTTTCAGAAAGTTACGATATATACCCCTTGCATGGATTATAATTACAAAACATGTCCAAATTGCCATGCAAGCTTAGTCTAACATTTAAATAGACATTTATAAGTTATAATAAACTAAAATATGAAGTTTTAATGCAACACAAGTTTAAAATAACGATTCGTTAAGCTAGGAAGCAAAACGGGTCATATTAGGGTTTCAAAACGTAAACGCGTAGGTTTTAAGTTCAAACTTCTTCATTAGTTAATATGTGGTTATGTTAACGTTAATTTTAGAATGTATAGGAATAGGTTATAACAATATTTAACCATTATAACATTTAGTTTTAAGAAAAACGCGAAATTAGGGTTTCGGGTATACGGTTTTGGATCAAAATAGAAAATGAGCATGAATTGGGTTATAAAACTTTAAAAAGAGTTTATTTATGATCATATAAACATTATAAGGGTGTAGTAGCAGGTATGAAGTTGATAGAACTTGGGTTTGAGCTTCAATGATCAAAAATGGAGGAAATGGGTCGTTTCGGGTAGTATTTCCACTCGTACGCCTTGTATCTTTACTCCGGGGCTTCAATTCTTCAAGGCTTCACTTCTTGAACTTCTTTAATGATCCTAGGATCATAAGGGAGAAAAGGATTGCTGCCTATAAGGGTTATAGAAGAGGAGGTGTGGTGCGAGTTTGAATGCCTATTTATAGCATTTCCAACCCTTAGAGGCTAAGAAATCTTAGTGGATAGGCTGTTGGTCTACAATGGAGGGATCATGATGGTCGCGTCTAGGGGATGTGTTGGAGAGGCTATGGTGCAAGGTGTAGGTTGATGGAGGTGGTTTTGGTTCTTGTGGTGTCCGCGGCTGATTGGAGCAAAAAGAAGGTCATGTGCCTTTAATTTCGACCAAGCGAAGGTTCAAGCAGGTGGGTGAGCTGCTACAAGGTGTCTAGAAGGGGTTTATGCAATTGCCTTGCACATGGTTAGGGGTAAAATGGGTTAAAGAAGCCAAAATGGGGTGCGGGTCTGTTTTGGACTCTACATGGTTTTCACAAGTTTTCTTTGCTTAGATTTCGTATATAACGAGCATGGATGGTTAGAATGTGTTACCAATGTCTGTAAATATAGTTTATAGCTAAGGTTTGGGGGCCTTGCATTTTGGTTTGGGTTAAAAGGTGTTAATGTGATGGAATGAGGTCGCGGGTGGTCCATTTTGGTATGGTTTTTAGGGTTTCGTGATTTCTTTGCTTATAATTTGAATATTATTGATTGGAAATGATGGAATACAGATCATAGGACTTATATAAAGTATTATTAATGAGGTTTGATCGTTGGTTTAAGTTAAAAAGGGTTGAAATTGAATAGAAATTAAGTCGTTTGGTTGGAATTAGGGCTCGTATAATACTTTTAGGGTTTTCTAGCTTTGTAATTCTTGTACATTGTTGAAGAAAGGATGGTTAATGTAGTTAAAAGGTGCTGTAAACTCATTTTTATGGGGTTTACAAAGATGTCTCTTGGTTGCTTACTGAGCAATGTGATGGTATGAAAATGAGGGTAAAACGGTTCAAAATTCATAATAGGCACAAATTACGGGGGTTCCTGGATTTGTTTCTTGTATAATTGAAGTAGAATGATGAAATGATAATGGATTATGATTGAGAATGTTGTAATTTATGTTATTATAACTTATTTAAGTATTGGTTTAGGTTTACAATGGATAAAAATCAAGAAACGGGTCATGGTTCAGAAACTAGCTCGGTTTTTGGGTTTAGGGTTTTGAATTAGGGTTTTGAGTATAAAAAGATGTATGAAAGCTTTTGAATGAACTAATTTTGGGTTTTGCTACCTTGTAAAATAAGTGTAGTAGCTTGCTTAAGTGGTGGTGAAGAAATTCGAATGAAAACGGAGGTAAAACAGCTATTTTAGAGATCATGCTTAATGACTTGTACATTGAGCTTTTAGAGATTTGTACTTTGAGTTGAAGGTTATTTATATTTCAAATGAGATCTTATATTGCTTGTACATATGCTTTAGTAGCTTGTGCATTCACTTTAAATATTAACCCTTCATGAAATTAGGGTTTTAGAGGCATACGATAACGGTTTAAAGCCCGTTTAGATATAACGTTTCCGTGGAATGTACATTATAGGAATAAAGTCTTAGTAATTATGATATTATATTATTGACTTGACTGTATGATGTTTGCTTGACATGGGATTGTCATAGATAGGTTGCGTGAGCTCGTCTACTTTAGTTATGACATACTGAGATATTGACAATGCAAGTAATGTAATAAAGCGAAAAATTTCCCCGTATAATTGTGATCACAGTAAAATAGATTGATTATGCATTTGATGAAAATTCTGGGTTGTTATACTTATGTTCAAGAAGAAGTTGTTGAGGGAATGAATGCTACAAATGAGACTGCAAATGTTCAAAGGATTGTTCAAACTCCGACTCCAGGATAAATACTTCAACGGGTCAATGCTATAACTGCGGTGGAAAAGGACATTATGCTAGGAATTGTCCCAAACCAAGGGTTTGTGATTCAAAGTATTTCATGAAGTAAATGTTGTTGGCAAAACAGGATGAAGCTGGTGTAATTCTTACCGATGAGCAGAATGATTTTCTCTTTGCTGATGCTTCAAGGATGGAAGAAATTGAAGAATTAGTGCAAACATATGTTAATGGTTTGCTTTTTTATTAATTAATTATCTTTATATTAATAAAAAATTAGTCAGATATTCAACTCAGCTGATCAAAGCTTTTTAATGATGAGCCAAGCTAGGGTCTGCATTTACACAGTGAGGTACAATCTTCATCCATCAATGAGAATGTGAACAAATATGTTTCAAACTCTACCTAAATCTATTAACAGTACCATTGATGATGATCAAATTATAGCAATATTCAAATTTGATTATGTCAAAGGATACGTTAATAGTGGCAGAGTGTTGAAAAGATTCCAATTGTTTTATGTCGTGTGCATTAGAAAACACTTCTAGGATGCATATGATGAAGGCTGCAAAACATCATAGCTTTGCTCAAAATGATTCCAACAAAAAATATGACTTTGACCGTCAGATTGAGATGTATAAGGAAAGGTAATCTGTTATTTTGGAAACAATAACAAGGATAACAATTATCTAAAAGGAATTTCTGAAGTGATGAAGGGAAAAACATGTTTTAAAAAAGCAAGAGAGTCTCAATTGTTATCGTAGATCGAGAATATGATTCAATGATCTCGAAAAAAACGAGATAAGTTAAGTCAAGAGGTCAATACATTTCAAAACAGAAAAAAATGAGGAAATTACAACAAATCACATTTAATTTTAAAAAGAAAAAATGAGTGGAAAACGAGGATAAATATCATGATACTATTCTTTGTGCTTGAGGAAAGACTGAAAAAAAAGAATGTTGATTTGTTTTTTAAAAAAATTGGTAATTCTTTACAAGCAATGTTTATGCTCGGTCCAAAACCATTGTCTGTTATGATCAACAATTAAAACATGAATTGGGGTATCAGAATCCTTATACATAGACAAGCAATTCAGAATGTCCAATGTTATATGTTGGCTTCTTAGGACGGGTAATATAGAAATTCCTTTGAATGTTAGAGATTCTGAGGAAACTCTAGAGGATGCTTTCAAAAGTCAACAGAAAATGAATGAAAAAATGAATGATCCAATTGCTGTTGCGAACAAACAAAATTGTTGGACAATTGATTACAAACAATTAAATGCGCTTTATAATGAATTTGTTCCTCAAAAAGAATCATTCGTTGAACAAACATGTTCTTCATCTTCTTATATTCCCTTTGTTAAGATTCTAGAAACAAAAACAATGCCAAGTGAGTTACCTTTGATCAATGAATTATTCAATATAAAAGTTGGATTTGAAAAGTTGTTTCTGTTGATAAAACAGAACAGTAAAAGGGCAAGCATGTTTTATACATCAAAGGAAGAGATAGCTCTTAATGATTTTTGTCGAGATCAAGTTAAACCACTTCTTAATGAATTACTGGATTACTTTGATGGCTTTCAGAATCTATTTCAAAGGGATATAAAAGAATGAAAGATGCGTTTTGTGCAAAATGATGTTTATCTTGATGAGATTGAAAGTGAAAAAAAAAAATGAATTTGTTGAAAGATCAACTTTTGGAAGAATTCACTCAAAACCCTTGATTGAGCCTAGTGTTGTTGTTTAACCTGAATGTGTTGTTAAGTCCTTACATGATGAACTGAACAAGTTAAAAGAAATCTTTAGGGATTTAAAGAGGTGTTGTGAAAGGAGCAAGAATAAAATTTCTTGAGAAATTGTTCAATGAAGTGAAAAAACAAAGTGTTGATTTTGAGTTAAAATTGCAAACATGAAAAAGAAAAACATTTAAATGGGATTTTTCGAAGAATAAAAAAACTCAAAAACCTCTATGAATTTATCTGATTTCTAGAATACAGACACTTGGAGGCATGAGAACGTGGTCTTTTGGATTTTAAAGTAAAATCCTTTGATTAAAAGAACGAAGAAAATGCCATAATGGTAATATAAATAGCTTTTCGATTCAATCAAAAAGACAACTGGTCTTATAAACTAAAAGGAAATGGATGAGTTAATTGCTCATGTCTCTGAGAAAACTTATGCATAATGGTGCTATTCGTGCTGAGAATCAGAATCTTTTAGATACCATATCTGAGTTGAAAGCTAGAATGAAAAATGGTGAAAATGGTAAGTCTGTGAATACTAAGTTTGACAAGACACATGGTTCTCAATCTTTTCTTTGTGTCACACCTTTAAATAAAAAAATGCTTCTCAAAAGCAAGACGATTGTTTAAAACAAAAGAAATCATGTTGAGTCAAATACTAGTCACTATACAGACTTCCATAACGAACAAAACAGGGGACACATCAAAACACAAATGTCATTATCATGGAATGTACTAACGTGGTCACACAACAAGAATCCAAACAAACAAGACTAAGAATGTGTTATCTTTCTCAGGAAATTAATGCTTCATATTGTGTTAAAAGACCAAAGAGTAGAGCTTTCACATGTCAAAGACATGTTTTGGGGGGGAAAAAAATATGTCTCTAGAATGAAGCAAAGACAAGAAGCAGTTTATGTAGGAAAATAAGCAACAAACATATAATACATTTGCTACAGTTGTGTCAAACAAGTGAGAAATATAATTGATGTTGCTGTTTGCAAACGCTTCTAAAGCGATAACTTTGTTATGTGTTTCTTGTATGCAAAATGTGTTATTCCTTGTCATGATAAATGTGTTGCTAAGCATAATTGAATGTGTGTTCGAATGCATCGATTTGAACACCTTCTCTGTTAATCTAGGATACCAATTTCTTCTTAAACTACTTTTGTAGCTTCCTAAGACTAGGTTTCTGGAGAAAGCGACACAATCTAAGACTTTAGATAATACTTCTGTAGCTTCCAAATCTAAGATTGATGAAGCAAGTGCATCAAAAGCTAGAGATAAGGTTTCTAGTGCGTTTAAGAAAAAGAAAAGAAACATGCGTGATAAACCATTAAGCCCATTCATGCTAAACAGATTCGACAAGGTAGATTAGGGCAAAAATGGTGTGAATCACACCAATGTGATGTGGACACCTGGTTAACACAAGCAACAATGATCATTACTAATCCTTAGAATACGAAATACACTGGTTTCAGTTTAAGAGATGGATAGTAAATTGCCCAGGTGTCCATGTGTTTTTCTTCTGTGATTTTGCAGGTAGTCCAGATCGTTCTTTGGGGTTTTTGACAGTGGTTGTTAAAGCATATGACGGGTGATCGTTCACCTTATTGAGGGGGGAAAAAACTTACGTTTGAAAAAGTTCATTTGGAAAACGTTCACCTTTAGAAATGACACTTTGCAGCTATTACAGCTTATGGTTGATTACTATACATGGCAATTTTTTCTATTTGAATCTATGTATTTATGTTGAAGGTGCTTGGACAACTACTCTTAGTTTTGGAACAATTTTGTGATAGAGATTTGGAGTGGCTTTTCGTTCTGAATACATTGTTATGTTCGAAAATCTGAAAGGAGATTGATTTGCTCACAGGCGGATGCGATTTTAAAATTTTTATAATATCTCCATTTCAGAACATGGTGGCCTCCCTTCACCCATTTGTCCCTAATGTCCTAATGCAAACTTCAACAAAAGTCATGGTTATTTGCATGACGGACTGTCACCATCCTTCAATTTTGACTATAAATGATCTTACCAAACTTGACTTTGTTCGATTGTTACCAGAAAGTTTCAAATATGGAAAAGATCATCTTTGTTCTGCTTTGTGACAGAGGAAAAAAACAAGAAAGCTTCTCTGTCCACCAAAATTGATTCCAAAGTGATTACTACCAAATTGGAATTCTTCATCTGGATTTGTGCTGGTCCAAATGAGAGTAGTTCGGTCAATGGAAATAGTATATTCTTGTGATAGTGGATGATTTTTCTAGATTTACCGTCTGGGTTTATTTCTTCGTTCGAAATACGAAACTAATGAGATCATTCAAAAATTCATTGCTCAAGTCACAATTAAATTACAAAGCCAAAGTTTACAAGATTCGGACTTATAATGACACTGAATTCAAGAATGCAACTCTCAAAGCTTATTATGAAAAATTAGGTATTATGCAACAATTTTCAATTGCTCGCACACTTTAGTAAAATGGAAGTTCAGTAGTAGAAGCGTAACGTTTATTCTAGTTGAGGTTGCTCGCACAATGCTTATTTTTTTTCGATGGATTACCTACGAATTGCTTTGGGCTGAAAGCCACGTTGCTACAGCATGTTTCCACTCAAAACGGTCATCAATCCATCGCAACACTACGACACAATATAAAACACCTTTTTTTATTGTGTTGTTACGTGGCGAAGCCAAATGTTGAGTTATTTTTATGTGGATTGGCTCATTGTGTTATCGATTATAATTGATCCGTGGTTTTGATGATCTTGGGGAAAATGAAACCTAAAGCAACACAATTTTGTTTTTTTTTTTTTTTTTTTTTTTTTTTTTTTGGGTTTTTATTGGTTATTCGAAACATAAGAGTTTTCGAATCTATAAACGTCGACACAAAAGGATTATGGAGACTATTAATGTCAAGTTTGATGAGCTTTTACAGAATAGCTTATGACATGACTTGTTTAGAAATCTTATCATTTATAATAATCCCGAACTTCACACGTTTTAATAATCAAAGTTCATCAGATGACTTACTTGAAATACTCTTTCAAAAGAGGCTATGGATAATTTGTACGGTCCAATGTTTAAAGATTATTTTGAGCTGACATCTTCTGTTACTACCTAATATCTACTTGCACAACCGACTCACGATCAAGAAGACTCACCTTCTACATCTTCAATCATTGTTGACACACATGAGGCTCCTCCTGTTGTCACAACATCTGACGAACAAACTTCTCTAATCTCTTTACAAGAGTCTGATGAATTCAATCAAGAAGATTCTGTTGATTTTGATGGTAATACACAGTTTGTTCCATATGATTCTCTGAATCATGAGGAAATTAAGTCATCTACAACGAATCTCAAATCATCAAATGTGCAGGACAGAATTTCTATCAGTACAAAACCTAGACTCAACAATTTAGACAAAAGATTCATCCTTAGACCAAGTTATTGGTGACCACATCAAACAATGTTATGACTCGTTAACGGCTACATACCGATTCTGAGGTTTGCATGTATGCATTAACCGTTAGCAATGTTGAACCAAAGAACATCAAAGAAGCTATGGCCGATCATAGTTGGATTGAGTCCATGCAAGATGAGTTGAATCAATTTGAAAGACTTCAAGTTTGGGAATTGGTTCCACGACCAGAAGGAAAGAATGTTATTGCTCTCAAATGGCTTTGGAAGAATAAGTGTGATGCAGATAATATTGTGGTTCGGAACAAAACTCGTCTTATGGCTAAAGGTTATAAGCAAGAAGAAGGCATTGATTTTGAGGAGTCATTTGCTCTTGTTGCTCGTCTTGAGGCTGTTCGGATGTTCATTGCTTTTGCTGCTCATATGAATATCACTATCTTTCAAATGGATGTCAAAACGGCTTTTCTCAATGGTCCTTTGAAAGAAGAAGTTTATGTCAGCCAACCTGAAGGGTTTATTGATTCTGAATTTCCAAATCACGTCTACAGGTTGAAAAAAGCTCTATACGGTCTTAAGCAAGCACCTCGTGCATGGTATGACAAACTGTCTTCTTTTCTAATTGAACACGGGTTCAATAAAGGTATAATTGACCCAACTTTGTTTACTAGACGTCACGGGGGAGACATATTACTTGTTCAAGTATATGTTGATGACATTATTTTTAGATCAACAAATCCAGATTTTTCAAAAAGATTTGCAAACTTAATGAAAAACAATTTTGAAATGTCGATGATGGGTGAACTAAAGTTCTTTCTTGGACTTCAAGTTCACATCTCCACCTTCCCCCGTGGCATATTCAATAAGTCAGTCATATTATTGCATGCGTTGTTAAAGGAAAAACTGGTTAGATGAATGTGTCTCCATGAGCACACCTATGGCAACAGAGAGACTGGATGATGATTTACAAGGCACATCTACTGGATCAAACGGACTTATCGTCGTATGATAGGAGGGCTTATGTATCTAACAGCCAGTCTACCAGACATAGCCTTTGCTACTTTTGTATGTACACGTTATCAAGCACGACCTATGGTCAAACACCTCAAAGAGGTCAAACGGATCTTCTGGTACCTAAGACAGTCCTATAACATAGGCCTATGGTATCCGAAGGATTCTGTTTTGAACTAATTGCCCTATTCAGATTGCGGGACCATGCGTGTTGTAAAGATGATTGTAAAAACACATCAGGAGGATTGCAATTTTTAGGTGGAAAACTCGTGAGTTGGAGTTCAAAGAAACAAGATTGTACTGCGATGTCTACTGCAGAAGCTGAATATGTTTAATTGTCTGCATGCTGTGCTCAAGTGATATGAATGCGTACTCAATTGCTTGACTATGGATTTAAATACAATCGGATTCCGATGTATTGTGATTCCAAAAGTGCCATTGCTATTTCATGCAATCCAGTCCAACATTCAAAGACAAAGCACATTGACATCCGGTATCATTTTATTAAAGAACACGTTGAGAGGGGTACTGTGGAAATTTACTTTGTCGGAATAGAATACCAACTAGTGGATCTATTTACTAAGGCGCTTCCAAAAGAACGCTTTGAGTATCTAGTTCATCGCATTGGTATGAGATGTATGACTCCAACTCAGTTGGAAAGTCTGACAAAGTTATCTCCGTGAAAAGATCATACATCACAATCATGTACATAAATATTTCAAAAAAACAAAAGAAAAAAATTAGAAAATTTTAAAAAAAACAAAAAAAACAAAAAAAGACAACAACATAATTTAAAAGAATTACAATCTTTTGTTTCATGATTCCAGGTTTCTTATTAAAAATTTTTACATTGCAAAATACGGAATCATGATCCAAGGGGGAGTTCTTACAATTTTTCATATACAAAAATCTTTTTGCTTAATAACTCTCTTGATGACTAATTTGGAAAATGTATTATATTTTCAAGGGGAGTTTTAGTTGAAAAAGTAACAATTTTTCATTTTCGAACTATGAATTTTACATAATTGTTATTTTCAAGGGGGTGTCATTTAAACTCAAACATCTTCTTTTTTGGACTACGAGCTTAGTATGATTTCATTCCAAGGGGGAGTTTTTGATAATGGTGAACAAATTTTGAAATGACTTCATTACTCGAGGGGGAGTTTTTGAAAAATCAAAATCGAAATTCGGAATGTTAAACTAAAGGGACTGAAAGTGTAATTTCTGAATCTTTTTCGGTGGCTATAAAAGGAAGAAAGATTTTTCATTTTCACTTTTCTTTTACCGAGTCATATTATCGAGTTTGAGTAGAAAATCAACGACAGTCTTTCGAGTTCATTACAACGATTACCACTACTTTTCTTACTCAAACGTAAGTGGATATGATTTGTGGATTGAATAATATATGAGTTTGCATTATCGAGTTTAAACTCGGTAATAGTTAGGAATATCGAGTTTGTGTTTTATAGAGGTTATGCTACCGAGTTTATGTTTTATCAAAGTTTATGCAACAAGATTGAAATCAAGGACGATATGAAACTATGTTTATGGAAAAATAAGTGATAAATAGCTTAGGAATGGATAATTAGTCGCTAAAATTGAAATTCGGAAGTATATGGTGTTCATCGAGTTTGATTATTATCGAGTTTGATTGTTTGTCTAACTGTTTGGCGTCTGAAAAATGATAATAGAACATAAAAAGAATCGAGTTTGGTTCCTACATAAGTTAAAATGAATCATGGTTTATATAGTTTGTGAAATTCAGTAAAAGTCAAACTCGGTGGTGTCAAAAAGTCAAAATTCAGTAGAAATACGTTTGTGGAAACATGAAGTTGTTTTGCAAAAGAAATAATTTTGATGATTAATGCTTATGATGATTAATGCTTGAATGTCTGTGGAACAAAAAGATCAGTTTCTCATGTGTGGTGAAAACATCAAATAATTTTGAGAAAGAAATCAAGTTTCTATAAATTCTAAGTTGTGGGTCATATATATCTATTCGTAATTGTTTAAGTGGACTAAGTAATGTCCGGTTTCGGCCGTTTTCGGCAATGAACAGAATGACGAGTGAGTGACTTAGTGTCCATTCAATTATTGAATTAGATATGTTTGTCTTCATTGTTTAGAAATCATGACAAAAAGTGAACGTGCAAAATGTTTTATAATCTTGAATATGAAAATCCAAATCTCAATTGTTTAAGTGGACTAAGTCATGTCTGGTTTCGGCCGTTTTTTGCAATGAACAGAATGAGGAGTGAGTGTCTTAGTGTCCATTCAATTGTAGGTTTGTGATTATATGATTCTATGTTATCATTATAAAGAAAGTTTTTGTCAAAAGATTTTTGGAAAAAGTTCTTAAAATCTGTTATTGTGTCAAAATGATACTCTTTCACAAAACAAATTTAAGAAGATTGAATGATTTCTCTTTAATTTTTAGTAAAAGAGTCTTGATTAAAATCAAAAGAGAAATCTTCATCATTCTTGAAAGAGTATCATGTCACAAAGGATTTCTGGTGAGGATATTCTAAAAACAGAAAGAGAGAGCAAAATCCAGCGTATGACATGTGCTTGAAAAAGCAAGAACGCGCACCTGATAAGAAACGATCAAAGTTTTTCTTCAAAAAGAATTGCCAGATACATATAAAAACAGATCAGGAGGGAAAAAGACAAAAATGTCAAAGAATGATTTGTTTCCTAACACCTCAAATTGTATCATTCAGTTAGCATCATGGCACAACAATCAACTTGCAGCTAAGTTCACCCAGATGATACTGTGTCCTCCAAACAAAGCGATATGACTCTTTATGGATGCAAACAAGAAAGGTTGACTTGGAGCATATGCAATGTCCATTCGGAGAGCACGAATTATGATGACTATTATTTAAGAATCATTCGTTACGATTCAGCATTGCAGCTTCAGCATCTGTACCTTGGATTTATATGGCACAGTTCTGGCATACTTTGAAAGAAGACGGATCAAAGCATCGACTTAAGTTTTTTATGGATAGAAAAGAGCTTACACTTACTCTAGATGACTTCAAATCTAATCTTTCATTTCCAACAAGCAAATGATAAACAATCAGGCTTTCGTTTGTGCCACCACCATCATTCTTTGATATGGTTACTTATTACAAAAAGTGATGGGATTTACAATGGAATCAAGAGATGTTCTAATTTCAAGATACCTGGTTCTTTCGACTGCTCTTGGCAGATGTTATTCAAGATATTCTTCACAAGTGCTTGACTACACGCGTTTAGGGATAGGACCATAACCGCCGTGCAGATAATGGCAAATGTTATATGCGTTGTCAATAACTTCAGGTGGATTATGCGGAGTTAAATATGGGATGGCAGACATTATTATTCGCTTCATCATCCTGCCACTTCGATCCCATACCCACGATTTACAAAGATCATCATCAGTCATTATATGACTATCTTTCCTGACGTTTCAAGACGTGCTCGAGATGCTTATCACAATCTTCAAGATGATGATATTATGAAGAATATCTTCAATTCAGGAAGAAACAAGAACAAGGTTGGGATGCGGATACCAGCATGGATGATCACAGATGAGATGAAGCTTACAGAGCATTATAAGATGTATGCAGAGGTGTTTGGGCTAGATGTTCCTCTGACTCAGTCACAGCCGACTGAGTCTACCCAGGGAACGCATAGGACACTTAGCGCCCCTAGGTCACCTAACCCTGCTACGGAGACAGCTGAGTCAAGTGTTCCAAAACGATCAACTGTGATCCATTTTCGATTACCGTCAAGGCAATCTGCACGACTAACACCACCTGTTCCAGTGCCATCAGCAGAAAAAGCTGATGAGATGATTTTACAAGACATGATTCAAGTAAGTCTTCTGGCTAGAGTCGGGAAGAACAAGAGCAGAGAAAATGTGGCAATCGTATACGTGCAACTTGCAGCTGAGGAAAATTGAGAAGCTTGTTGAGATCTCTGAGAAATGTTGATGATCGTTCACCCCTAGCATGATGAACCACATTATTCCGACACTAGTGTTAGGTCAGGAGGTGATAAGGAAAGTCCGGAGGTGGAGATTGTTCAGGAAAAGGAGGAAGCGATTACAAAGGACACGGAGGTGGAACCAGATAAAGATACTCCAATGGTAGATGTTACCAATATTGTTATACCTGTAAATGTTGATGATGAAGAAGATGAAATAACTGATGAAGTGTTTGAATTAAGGAGAAGGGCGAAAGGGAAGAATGTAGAGGAGACTAGGATTTCACCAATTCCCTCACCAACTAGATCACCTAGGAATCTCTTTACTCTCGTATCTTCGGATACCGAGAAACTCCAGGAATTGACGGTTACTCATCCTACACCATCATCAGGTTCATCTGAACCAAAGTTAACAAAACCAATCGTCTTCTATCATTGATCAAGGCAAAACCCAATCGATTCAAAAGATACAAGAGTTTCTTTCATGAATTACCAGGGTACGATATAGTTACTTATTTACACATCTCAAGAAATGGTCATGCCACGGCTATCTAAGCACACACCCCAAATGTATCAACTTGTGATATTCTTCATGATGTCATGATGAAACGCTACCCTTCGTTGGGTGAAAGAGTAAGTAACGGAGCAATAAAGAGGAGTTCTTGTGCAGTTCGGATCAAGTTCCTGTGTATCTTGCGGAAGGGTTGATTCTAGAAAGGAAAACGACTAAAGAAGAGACAGAAAGATTAATCTCTAAAGCTATCTTGCAAGAACGTGGGGGTATGCATGCACAAATATCATCACAGATTCAAAATGCAATTGACAATGATATTCCTTCTCTAGTTGATGATCTGTACGCAGGATATGTCGGGTTATATTCGTCATGTTCATCTGGCACCAAGTTCAATCATCCTCTGCTTCCAGAACAAAACAACATCCAAATTGTCCTTGCTAAGAGGTTGATCTCTGTTACACAACAACAAGACATAGCAATCTGGTTGGCTCTCCAAATGAATTTTGAGAGACTCATAGGTAACACAAAAATGCTTGTAGATTTCTGCCGTTTCATAAGAGATACAGGGCGATTCTGATGATGCTCATCTTGGGGGGAGAATAGTGCAAAAAGGCAGACGGATTCGAGTATGAAGCCATATGTATTTGGAGAGTCATGTCTGGATTAGCTAATGTAGAGGAACAGGTCCTTTACTTCAGGTAATCACGACAAGATGATGAATTTGATTTCTGGACTGATTCTTATGCGTCTGATGATGATGAGATTCCAACTAAGCAAGTATCACAAGACATCATAGAAGAGATATCTTTGACAATTGATGAAGCTAAGTTGAAGAAGATGGCAGATGAGATGCTAAGATAAAGATGTACTTCAGGAGGTAAACATCAGTATCACAATTCTCAGATGAAGAATTCTGGCCAAGTGATATTGTTTAGGAAAGCATTGAAGGAGAATTCTTTTCTCTCCACCTTACGAAAAGATACACCTTAGTTCAAAGCTGTCAAAGAGACCTGAAGCTACAGCACTATCTCTGTTCAGTCAAGGACTTTGTAAACTTGAGAAAGGAAATCAGGTCCTGAGGATTCATTTTTTCACTTCTTAAATTTTAGCAATTGTCTTTAATGATGGATGACTATTGAAGAACGGGCTTCCAGTTGGTTATAAGGTAATAAAGTAGTTTAATCTTATGCAAGATCGGTGTTGAAATACTAGAAGAATCACTCTTGCGAAGATCTTTCTACATAAGGAGACAGAAAGAACCTGGAGACGAAGGAGAGATCTATTCAAACTCTAAGGATCGTTCAAGTCAGATCAAGACATACTAGAATTAGGATCATGATCATTAAGTTTTATCACAGAGATTGTGGCAGAAGAGCTATTGAGTGCATAGTGTCAATAACCGAGCCAGATTACAAACCTCAATAAGAATGACATTGAAGACATGTATCTGCTGATCATGAATAACAAGGTACCTGATTATGCTAATACAGGATTGCTATGGTCTCTATCAGTGTTCATCAGGAGTTCAGTGATATGGGAAAGAGTGTATGATTTTCTACTTAGAATCGAAAGCTATCAAACTGAAGATTAATCTGCTACTACACAACAATTCCCTTCCCAGGATTGAGAATATGATGGGTTTTCTTTTTGTCTATGAGCCCGTATGTAGAATCATTTCACTGATAGCAAGAAAGAGAAAAAGGACGATGAGATCATTCAGAGATACATAAGTTTGTGATGCACCTGAGAAGAACGCTTGAAGGACTAATAGAGTTACTATAATGATGTCAAGTATGGCTTATGTGCAAAAAGAAACTCACAATTGATGAAGTTGAGGTTTTTAGTTATTGAAGAGAGATTGAAGTTTGATTGAAATTATCAAGATCAAATGAGAAGGATGGGGTGTACGTGAATGCAGACCATTGGACCAAGGAGGAACGCCCCGAATAATCGACCCTTGGGGGAGATTGTTAGGTTTATGAATAGTGTCGATTATGTGGTTTTATTATTATGTTTGTTATTAGACTTTATTTTGTTTAGTTTAATATAGCTTGTAATAAGGTTTATTATGCTTTAAGTAAGAAATAGCATAATAACCAAAGTCTAGGGACTAGTATTGATAAGTTAGAAAAATAAGGAAGGGAAGCCTCCCTCCCATTGCCTATAAATAGCCCTCTAATCTTCATTAGAGGGTGATGCTCTTGTAACTAACTCTCATTTTCCCTCCATAATAAGATTTGAATTTTCCCTTTACTTGCCCTCATTCTCTCTAATCTTACATGTTGATATGATTGATTCAAGATTCATGTGACCTATCAGTTACTTTTGGGTGCACTATTTCAACTACACGGGGGTAGAGATATCTTGTGATTTCAAGTATGCATCATTTAAGATACTAGGGGGAAGTGTTGTAAGAAGATTTATTCTAAGCGTGAGAAGATTGGTTACTGATTCAATAAAGGCTTCCTTAAACGGTTAATCACTAAGCTTATTATTAAAAGGGTAGAATTGTTTAATGAAAGAGGTACACAAGATTTCTCAAAGTCCTAGAGGCATCTTTATAAACCAGTCAAAATATGCCTTTGAATCTTTAAAGAAATACGGTTTTGACTCTTGTGACCCAGTTGATACTCCCATGGTGGAGAAATCCAAACTGGATGAGGATAAAGAAGAGAAAGTTGTTGATCTGTCACACTATCGTGGCATGATTGGCACCCTCTTTTATCTCATAGCCAGTAGACCTGACCTACAATTTGCTACATGCATGTGTGCCTGGTATTAGGCTCGGCCTACCGAAAAGCACTTACATGCGGTCAAAAGGATCTTTCGGTATCTAGAGGAACCGTTAATCAGGGACTATGGTATCCGAAGGATTCTTCGATTGCTCTAACAGCATTTGCAGATGCGGATCATGCTGGTTGTCAAGATACACGCCGTAGCACATCTGGCAGTATGCAGTTCTTGGGAGATTGACTTGTTAGCTGGTCGTCTAAAAGGCAGAAAAGTACTGCGATATCCAGTACGGAAGCTGGATATATTGCTTTGTCTGGCTGTTGTGCTCAAGTCCTTTGGATGAGATCACAGCTTACCGACTATGGCTTTAGATTTAATAAAATTCCAATGTTCTGTGATAATAAAAGGGCTATTGCCTTATGCTGCAATAACGTTCAACATTCTAGATCAAAGCATATAGACATCAGATTTTACTTTATCAATGAGCATGTTGAAAATAGTGTGATCAAACTTTACTTTGTCAATACGGAGTATCAACTGGCGGACATCTTCACAAAAGCTCTTGGTAGAAAAAGAATAGAATTTCTTATCAACATTTTAGTACAAAAGTTTCAAGAATTTCTTAGTAAATTCAAAAAAAATTAAATTATTGTACTCAGCAATGTCTTATATACCCTCAAAAAATAAGGGGGGCATCAAAATGTTCCTATTAGATATTGTGTAATATTTTGTCCCTGAACGTTTAATCAATTGATATCTAAAATTATCAAGGGATTAACATTTTGGATAAGGGGAGAAAATGTGATTAAACTAGATCTAATTTGTACTGAAATGTGATCATATAAAATGGACTCAATGCACTCCACACTTAGCATGTACTACGATTACGATGCACATGTTAAATGGGAGCTTTTAGTTATGATGAAAAACTCTCAAAGTGTAAATCTTTTGATATTTATATCAAACACTTTGACTGAACTTTTCAATGATTTAGGAAGGATTGTGATGAAATACCCAAAAGACCGACTATGTACTTAAATTTATGGAGTTATAACGTGGTTAGGCATAGGTATACAAATCCCATGATCCAGCCAGAACCGGAGGGATCTACCCAGGTATATCCACTAGTTAGTGTAGAAGTCCTTAGGTATGATACAAAAGGAGAAAAAGTGAGAATAAAGAATAATGCCGACTAAGATGGAGCTAACACTGGAACAAACCCAACAAGGTGTTAGTTATGAAGTCTTGGTAAGCATTGAAGGGGTTGAAGAATTAAAAATAAATGTAAGGATAAAGGGTGAAAAGAAAGAAGCCCTCCAAACACTTAGGCAAAAACCGAGTCAATACATAAACTGTCAGAAACACTAAGTTGTTGTCTGACATTGAAGACAGTCATTGACTCAGTGATGCTAAGCACAACCCTCCCTAGCTACTCAAGGTCTCTCAATAGACTCTTGTTTTATTTCTCATGAAGATTAAACGTATTTCTATCGACTTTCTCACTCCGAGTTAGTTGATATTGAAAAGGTGGCAATCTGCTCCAGCCTCCGATCACTAACAAGATATATTAAGAGTCCTACGCATTATCCTTATGATTTTGCCAGAACATCCGAGTCATATTTAAATATTCACAATGAAGATGGAAATACTGCTTGAGCCAACATCAAATAAGCTCATGGTAGGTGACTTGTGCGATTCTAAATGAATCAAACTTGTGACAACTGGAAAGAAATGATGGTGCGATTATACAAGAATCAAACTTGTTCCAGTATATGGATCAACGGTTGATGATGAATTTTTGAAATGATTAACACTCTTGATGTGTCACAAAACCACTTTAGCAATTAACACGTCGATTGATTTTCAAATTGATTTTTCTATTTCAATTGGTGAGACAATAACTCACTGGTTCATTCTTATCGCTCTGTCTGCTTTGAGACGATCCGATAATGAGAACATGTTGAGTTTGATGAATCTAATACAAATGTGTTAGAAAGATTCTATACTTCAGTTGGAAATCCTGTCAAGGAGATTCTTCTTAAATTGAATCTACCTGATCACAGGTCGATCCTCACGGATTTGAAGGTTACTCCAACCAAACACGGGTAAATGACAAAGCCATATTCGTCCCCCTGCTTTATTGCTAACTGTTTTAATGCAAGATACTTAAAGATGGAGGTAAAGGTATCTGATTCCAGCTGACTCACAAGATTTATAGCCACATGCTCATACCCGACCGACAAACATAAAGACATCATGAAAGCTCAAGTACATGTTTCAAGACTTCCGCTACTCTGATACCATACGTCTTTCTTGAAGTGACGAAGTATTAAAGTCAAAGAATTTCAAAGAAGTTTCCGTCACTCTGATACTGAATGTCTTTCTCGAAGTGACGAAGTGTTATAGTTAAAGAACCTCAAGAAAGATGCATTGTTAAAGCTTTTCAAGTTAACATATCAAGAAAGGTATGAGCATGTCGGTCCAGAAGTCACAAGATCACAAGAAGGCAAAGATTACAAGATGGCGAATAGAGATTATGCTTGGTTGATGATCTCAATAAGCTCAAAAGATCACATACAAGTCAATAACAAGATACAAGCTAAAGCCTAAAAGTAAAAAGATTGCTACATCAAGATTCACAAGATAAAGAACATGATAACAAGACTACGAGCTAAAGATTGAAGACATTCATAGAATGTAGAGCTTAAGTTTCTATAAATTGGAGTGACCTCCCTTAGGGGGAGATTGTTAGGAATCCAAAAAAGGATCGGTCACTCCACGTATTTTACGTTTCTAGCTCGTAGTCCACAATGTATTATTTAGTAAGCTAACCGGGCTAAAAGGCCCATGGAAAGCCCACAAGCTAACCATGGCCGGCCTATAGGGTAGTATTTATACACCTCTCCATGCCTTGGAGAGGTGGTTGGTTGGTTGCATTTTTCACATAGTTATGCATTTCCTTTCTTTTACTTTCTCTCACTAAAATACTTCCTTCCTTCCCACTTTCTCTCACTAGTTCTTTTTGTTAAAGATTACTATTATTCTTTAATTAACACACGATTATTATAAACAATAAACAACACTGATAAAAGTTTATTACATTTTATTCATTTATATTATAGCTTTACATCACACGTTTTTATAACGTAACATGAGTTAACTAGTAGAAAGCAATTAATTTACTTCATGCGCATGATCGAACGTATCATTTTATGTTGTTTATCATAATAATCAATAATACCAACAACCACACGACGCCAAACATGTACAACTTGTTTATCTGTGTGAGCGGAGGGGAGGGGGGTTGAA
>BQNB010074476.1:3696-31780 GCA_026074375.1 Tanacetum coccineum | reverse complement strand
ATAGCCTAGTCAAAATCAAGTTTCTAACTGTCAAAGCTTTCATTAAGCTACTTTGGTCTCAAAACTGTCTTTTTAAACTAAATTTTTAAATGACAATTGTTGTTTTTAGCTTATAAACTTTTGCACACAAGCCCATTAGTAACCATTCTTAATCTGTCTTTAATTAGATCTTAAGTTTGAGCTTATTTGGTGGTTCATTGTCAAGCCTGCTTTTGCCTCTTGTCTAGTTAGAATTGTGCCCTGGTGCAAAATGGCAAGTTTTCAGCTCTTTTTCTTAGATTATTTGAGGTCTTAATCCTTTTCTTTTTGCTTTTCTAGGTTCCTCATAAGCCCATCTTTAAGCCCATTAGCCTTAAGCCTTAGGACACACTTTTAGGGAGCTTAATTTAAGCCCAAAGCATGCCCATTTGACTGTTTGGCCTGTTTCTTTGGCTTATAAGCTTAATTTGATATCCTGGCTTATTTAGTGTTCTAATTGCCCTTCCTTGGATTTTAATTTGCTCATTATGTGTGTTAAGTATATGAGTTTGCTTATTTTCAGTTTTCTTTTGCTTAAATGATCTGAAAATCCAATAAGAAATAAGCAAATTGAGACTTTTGTAATAACAAGCATTCTGTCTGTCATAAGCTTTTTCAGGAAGCTTTTTCTTTCTTATTTTGTGTCCAAAATACCTTTAGATTCCTTTTTCTTATAACATTTTATGTCCTCTTTTCCTTTTTCAAACTTATAAGTTCTTAAAGGTCTGTCTTTGGGCTTATTTTTAAGCCCAAATTAGCCACTTTGTCTGTTTTTAGCCATTTTCTTGTGAGATAGCTTTTAAGCTTTTTCTAAGCTTAATTTTCTTTCTATTTTGCTTATTTAGGTTTGTTTCAACTTATTAGGTTTTAACTTAGTCTTAATCTTAGCTTGTTTGCATTTTGTAGTTATTTAAATCCAAAAAAGAAAAGGAAATAAGCCATTAAGCTCAATTCTGTCACTTTTAAGCTCATTTTCCAGCTTATTTATAAGCTTTTGTAAAAACTTGTAGTTATAAAAATTGCTTATTTATAAGCCCTTTTTAAGTTTATAAAAAAATTTGAAAAAAAAATATTAAGGGGATGGCCAAGGCCCCGGGTGAGCAAGACTCGAACCCGGGACCTCAAAGCCTTCAACCCTTATAACCCCCAACACCACTACCGCTGTGCTACAATAGCTCATCCGGTAGTGGTGTTCAAGGTTTAATATTTAAGGGTGTTTTTGGCTAAAGGCTTTCAGCCCTTTGTGGGCTTATTCCAGCTTATTTAATAAGCTGGTCTGGCTTATTTTATTTTTCCTAGGACTCTTTTAGTGTTTTTGAATTTCTGTATTTTTTTTAGATTTTTCCATTAAGCTTTAGTATTTTTTATAATTTATTTTCTTTAAAAACTTTAAAAAATCATAAAAAATAAAATATTAATCAGAAAAATATAAACTTTTTTTTAAAAATTTTCTTTTTTCATATATTTTGTAGGAAAAATGTTAAAAGTTTCGTAGGTTCATTTTTTCAAAAATTCATTTTCTAAAGAACGGGATTTGTCCCCGTTTTTGTTTTGACTCGTTTTTGGGTCAAACGACCTCCGTTTTCGTTCTAGTTTTTTTTAAACTTCATTATTTGTCATTTAGAACACATTTGAAAAGAAAATTTTAGTCTAGGGTTTAAATTGCAAAATTTAGGTTTTTGACCCTCGTTTTTCGTGCCCGTTTTAGGTTTTAAGTTATATAGCTTTCGTTTTTAGGTTTTATTTAATCGTTTTTGCATATTTAACTTGTAGAAATAGAAAACCAATCCTAATTTAGTCATATTCAAACATCGTTTATCAATTCGTCATTCGATTTTCCATTCAAGCCTCGTTGGGACTTAACGACCCGGGAACTCATACTTCCGGTTACATATATATTTTATTTAGTGAATTTTGACTTCTTGCCTTGGTCAAAGGCAATTGGTTGAGTGTTTGCTTATATATTATATATATAGATTTTAACGAATCAGGGACCATAACCAAATTTAATCCAAAATCTCCTAATACTAAAATCAAATAACAAGCACTTTTAAATCTCCCCATAACACTCTTTCATATTCATCAACTGGCCTATTTATTCCATGCTTTTCTTTGACCAACTTCTAGAAGAGTTTCTAAGTCTTCTCTATGTCAATACCCTGAAGCATCCTAATCATTGATGAATATCTTTTTGAACTTCCATCAGCTCTTATCAAGTGATAGAATCCCTTCTGTCCTTCTTTAACAATCTTATATTCAACAATCATTGGAGGTTTTGTGGCTAGAGGTATAGCATCAATTGCTATTTCCTCTTCATCTTGAACTATCTCCATATGCTTTTTCATATCTTCCTCCTTTGGATCATCATCTTTTTCAGCTTCTACATGCTCATCTATCTTCTGCTTCTTTAACTTATCAGACTCAAGTTCATCCCCTGCTCTTTTTTGAAGTGTTTTCCTTTTGTTCTTATCTCACTACCTTTCACTACTTCTTAATTCATCTCCACAAAAGTATTTACTCTTTTCAACTCCTTATCAAACAACTTCTGGATTTCAACATAGCTTTTGCTGACTATGTTTGAATCCAGCCATATTTTTCAAATAGGTGAACATTTGATTACTCTTTTGAGCTTTGGTAGGTGGCTTTCTTCTTATCTCTTCACCTCTAAGCCTTGCAAAGTGTTTCTTTCTTCTGGTATGAGCTTACAAACAATCTAGATCTTTCTTCATTAGGTTATTTCTCCCGGTTCTTCTGTTGTGCCTCTGAGCTAATTCAAAAAGTTAGCCTCATCTAGCTTGTATGTTATCCCATGATTTAATCAAAGCTATGTTGGCTTCTTCTTCCTTTTTCCTTGCAAGCCTCTCTTCTTCTATGAATTCAGCTTGCAACTGAGCTTCAAGATTTCTAGCCATTTATTCATCAAGAGCAACTTGATCTTTCTTGTTTAATGGCCTTTTGGCCTCCCACATTTTTCCTTTGCCTTTGTCTTTTACTTGTGGAAGTTGTAAGTTGTGAAGATAAATGCTTTTGTTCAGTGGAGATACTTGTCTTCCTGATATGAAATATAATTCTGCGTATAGCCTTAGTCTAACAGATGTAATTGTCTTGTTAGAAGCAGTTGTAAAGGCTTGGGTTTTGAAGTTTTGATTTCAATCAACGTTTGAAGCAAGAGTCAATTCATTCTGTATTTCAACCACTGGCTCACTGACAGTAGTAACTACTCAGCAGATACTAACTGGAATTGACTTTGTACTTGCAGCAACACTAACTACAGGCTCTTAAACCACCTTTTCAAACTCAATTTCCTACTCTTCCAACACATCTGTATCAAACATCAGGTTATCATCATTTAACTCTTAAGTCTCATTTACCAAAGGTACTTTTGCATCAGCGTCAAGGTCTTCAATCTTCCTCCCCCTGTTTGGATGCATACTCTGAGCATCAACCTGGCACATTAGAGGATTCTACCCTGCTAGAGGAACTAACCTTTCTTAACCTTCTTAGCCCTGAAGGCCTTAACGTTTCTCTTTTCCAATGCTGACTCTCTTCTTTAAGCTAGTAATCTCCTTTGCTTGAGCAGTCTTGGCTTTCTCCAAATCAAGGACTTTCTCTTGTAGGCTGGTACATAAATTCATCAATTTAGAAACATGTATACTATCCTCACCACTTTAAGGTGGATCATAGGAAGGGGTAGATTACTTGAGCTCATCAGTAGTGACAGGCGCTGTCAGACTCTGTCTTCCTCTGTTTCCTCCTTGACTTCTTCCTTTGAGGTTTAGATGATGATGGTTAGAAACATACTGGGTGTGGAAGAATGGGACTCAGTAGGAGGTAGTGAATCTGTACCCGCATGTCTTTTGTTGCTTGATCCCATCTATGGTTAGAGAATAGTGGTGTAACTACTTCAGAAAAAAACCCATGCTGGTCTCTTTCATGTTAGCAAACACCTTTTGGTGTGTGGGAAGGTTGTAACATAAAACCCCTTTATGTCTGTCATCCCCTGCAACTTGTTTGTCCAGAAGATTGCACAAACTTGGGTACTGAGAAATTTAACCCCACCCCCTAAATGCTTCACCAATTGTAAAATATGGTACTTGGAAAAAGTTGAATGTTTGGTTATGATTATGTGGCAAGACATATCGATAGCTAGATTGTATAGTGCTACTTAATTCATTCCAGGTTGTAGTCTTAGCACTAAGGCATTGCAGAATGGAAACCGTCATGGTAAGAAATTTCATTGGATGAAAAAATAAGCTTATAGAAAGTAAAGCTTTTGAGTAAGATGTTCATACCCCACATTCTTACCGAGTCTGCAAAAAATGACAAGCAGTGGTAGGACAATCTATTCCTTCAGCATCATCCAGCTTAAGATCACTCCTTATACTAGTCTCAGTGATGATTACCTTCTTCTTGTCTATTAGGGCTTGTATTTGTCATTCCACATTAACAATTTTAGCCTTGGCAGGTTCCCAGAATTGTTTTCAATCAGTATAGTACAATATGTGTTGGATTAACGCCGTTTGACGCGTATTGGACATTAATCTTGCATTGCTGTAACAATAATCTCATCAAACCCATACTTTCTTCGGTTTACTCAAAAAATGAACCAAATTGTGAGTTTAGCAAACTTTGGGGTCGACATTGTATGGAGGTTTGATGATTAAATGGAAAAAATTGGTTTAGGGTTTATGCCTTAGAGAGTATATCAAGGAATAAATTGACGAATGAGTGATTGAAATCCCTTAATCGATTAGTATTTATGAAAATCACCCCCAACGACATTAACTTGAATGGTTGCATAAGTTAAGCCCAATAGTATTAACTACCATAGTAGTAGTTATTTGCCTGGCAAGCATTAACTTATGCCTAACAGCAAGAAGTGTATGCCTTAGCTGCATAATCTAATTAGGGCATCGTAATTAAGCTAACAGCATTAACTTTAAGGTATAGCAGCATTAAGTTTTAAGTATGAGCAGCATTAACTTTTAAACACACCAGCATTAACCCCAATTTCTTTCAACAAGCTTTTTCCGATCATCAAATTGTTGATTTCTAAGCTCTTTTTCTGTTTTTAATCTCATTATATCTCTCATTTCTTTTTCTCACCAATTCACTCTTTCTATTTTTATCACACAGTTCTCTTTCTGTTTTTCAGCTCACTATATCTCTCTTTTCTTTTTCTCACAAATTCAGACAGTTTTGTACAATGTTCATCAAATTCCATTAGTTTCATGTTGTCCTCCCTATTCGAAGTAGTTTACTCTTAAGTAGAGGTGGATCCTTGGATATTTAGATGAAGACTCAAAACTAATTTAAGCTGTTGCACCCCCCCCCCCCTAATATAGTTCATCTTGGACCTGGGACCCACTACATGAACCAGTTCCGTGAGATAAGATTCTTAAGTGTTGCCATGGATTGGGGTATCCTATTAAGGTGTACCATTGTCCTGCTTGATACTATGATAGGAAAGCAGGTAGAAGCAGGCCTTTCCATTTTGTGTCTTCCCACTCCTTATAGCAGCTCTATCTGCAAACAAGGTGAATAGGTCTACTAGACTAAGATATCTCAGTGGTCCTTTTGGCTTTCCTAGGTTTTTAAGTCTTTTTAGGTTAAGATTGTGATAGAACAGTGATTAGTTCAAGATTAGATAGTGATACAGTTATGAATGTGTGTTGGGGATCAGTGGGTTGTCCTGACC
Source organism: Tanacetum coccineum (assembly GCA_026074375.1). Lineage (NCBI taxonomy): Eukaryota > Viridiplantae > Streptophyta > Magnoliopsida > Asterales > Asteraceae > Tanacetum > Tanacetum coccineum. The sequence continues at coordinate 26,064 of BQNB010074476.1, read as the reverse complement.
CTTCACACACTTCTGCTTAATGATACATTCCCTTTCATCTAATCTTAATTAACCTCTCCTCAAACCAATAACTATTAGAGATTAAAGTATACAATGCTATCAATCAGAAAGTTAAACACTGCTAAACATCAAAATCCCTTTGTGAGAAGTATCTGCAACAGTGTGGTCTTATGTGTGAGCTTGATCACTTGAAATAACTTCTTCTCATATGAATCTATAGATGAATCTGATGCCCTGTATTTTAATGTGCGTGGTTTTTTGATTGAAACACTAGATTCTTTAAAATACAAATGGTGCTTTATTATCATTGTAATCTTGGTGTTATGAAGTTAAACCCATAATCAAGCAATTTGATTTTGGATCCATTAAACCTGCCACAGCCAATTACTACAGCAAGACTTACTCTGCTTTAGTAGTAGACTGGCACATATAGTCTGCTTCTTACATTGCCATGAAATCAACTTATGCCAAGAAATCTGACAACCTCTGTGTGGTATTTTCCTGTCAAGGCTAGCTTACCGTACATAATCTCACTATCAAATTATAAGCTTCCAAGTCAATGTGGTGAATCTTAGGTATACCATCAGGCCCAATTTGGTGACCTTTCAAGTACCTAAAGATCCTCTTCACAGCATGTAGATGTGAGACTTGAGGAGATAACTTGGAACCTATGTACAAGCTACAAAACAGGCAAAACATTATGTTAGGCTAGAAAGCTGTTTAAGTACATTAATGAACAATCCTTTTGAATTTATATAAGTGAACATCTACATCCTCAGCTTCTTCATCCTTGAGCAATGCTTGTTAGTCTTAATTGGAGTGTTAGCTATCTTTATAGTGGCAAAATCAAAATTCTTCAATATATCAGCCACATAATTGTCTTGGCTAATGAAGATTCCATCATCTTTTTGCTTCACTTGTAATCAGGAGAAGAAAGTGAGCTCCCCCATAGAACTCATCTGGAATCTCTTATGCATCATCTGCTTAAACTCAACACATAAAGACTTCTTTGTAGACCTAAAGATGATGTCATCAACATACTATGTAATAATAGAATATCCACCTTTGTCCTTCTTGATGAACAAAGTTTATCTATAGTGCGCTCTTTCTATATCCATTTTCAATAGTAGGTAGAACGAGGTTCATACCAGGCTTAGGAGTTTATGTAGAACCATATAAAGCTTTTTCACCTTATAAACTTTGTTCAAGAAAAGAAACCACGGATCTTTCAAAAACGAGGAGGTTGCAACATACACCCTTTTCAAGAGTTACTATATAAAAAGGCACTTTCACATCCATCAGGTCACAATAACCCATAAATGATGATAGGCCAAAATAACCTGTTTGCTTAATCCTAGAACAGGAGGCAAAACCTCATCATACTCCAATCTTCCTTCTTGGATATGTACTCTTGTGCAACAGTCTTGCCTTGTTTCTAACATTAATACCTCTATATCTTTCATGTTTAAGTTTACACCTATTTTAGTCACCATAAATCAACCAAAGTCCAAACCTTTTGTAATTTAAACTGTAGAAGCTCATCCTGCATTGCTTCTATCCAGCTTGGATTTGTCAAAGCTTGAATCACCTTTTTGGGTTCTACTTGTGATAGAAAAAAAGCAAACAGACAATTCTAAAAATCTTTATGGTTGATTCTCTGTTTCCCTGAACTAAACATACCATGTTTAGTCACACTCTTTGTCATTCTTCTGGATTGAGGTGCTGAATGTATATCTCTAATGATTTGTTCAAGTAGATAATCCTTGTGAAGTCTGATAGTTGGAATAGGACTGATAAGTATAAATGTATTTAAGTTGTTCATGTCAGCCTTTGCACCCCATCATCTGAATAGGCAATTTCTTCCAAATTAGGCATACTTGGATCATCATCACATCCATAGACTATATTCTTATGAGCAGCATTATCCTCTAAGCCAACAACATTAACGGTTGAACTAACAATATTAACATTGTTAGTGTTGTTTCCATCACTAGCAGTATTAATGTTGTTAGTGCTATTGACATTTGCATCATTTTCTGGATTAATTCTTGGCTCCTTGATACTTGGAACCTCACTATCTTCATTCCCTGGATCTTTAGAATCCTTCTTTTCCTCCTCCCCTGATGGTTTGAATCCATAATCAAGAGAATCCTTTGAACCTTTAGAGAGTGATTGATCAGATGTCAACAATGGTAGCAGTATATACTCTTGACTAGATACTATCTTTTTCACAGCTTGACCTGCATCAATGTTTTCTCTGGTACTTGCATTACCATTAGTTTGATTCCCTGCAACAACTGGCTTATAATTCATAGATTTTGTTAGAGCATCTATATCAAAAAGCCAATTAGGTCCATTTCCTACAATATTAGGTGTTTCTTCACTAAACTTGACATGCAGGTTCTCTTCTACTACCCTAGTTCTACTGTTGAATACCCTGAATGCTTTGCTATTGGTAGAATATCCTACAAAGAACCCTTCATCAGCCTTTCCATCAAACTTTCCTAAGTGATCTATGGTATTAAGGATTGTAACAGGACACCCAAATGGTCTCATGAAGCTCAAGGCAGGTTTTCTACTTAGAAAAAGTTCATAAGGGGTCTTGTTGTGAGGCTTGATGACTAACACCCTTTTTTGTACATAACAAGCAGTATTAACTGCTTCAGCCCAGAAGGTTGTTGCCAATTTTGAATCAGCTAGCATAGTCCTAACAGCCTCTATTAGTGTCCTATTTTTCCTTTCTGCTACTCTATTTTGTTGTGGAGTCCTAGCAACACTAAATTCCCTCTTAATATCCTTCATTTCACAGAACTGATTCATGACCTTATTCTTGAATTCTGTCTCATTATCACATCTAATCACTTTTACCTTAAGGTCTATTAGATTTTCTATGCCAGTTATAAATGTTTTAAAGATTTCACTAGTTTCATCCTTAGTGGCTAAGAAGAAAACCTAACTAAACCTACTATAGTCATCTGTGACAACTAGGCAGTACATCTTTTTCATTAGACTCTTTACAAATGTTGGGGCAAACAAATCCATATGCAACATTTGTAAAGTTTGGCTGATTTAGCTTACAATCTTGGTCTTATAAGAGGATTTATGTTGCTTTCCTTTCTGACAAGCAACACATGTATGATTATTTTCAATAATCATTGAAGGTAAACCTCTTACAAGGTTTCCTCTCACTAGTTTGTTCATAGTATCTAAATTTATATGCCCAAGCCTCCTATGCCAAAGATTAGATTCATCTAATGTGGCCTTTGCAAAGAGACAAGTTAGACCTCCTGAAGGAATAATTTTCTTTAAATCAACAATGTACATGTTATCTTTTCTAGGAACTCTAAGCAAGACATGATTTTCATTAAGTAGCTTAAAGTCAGGAGACAAAACAACACATTCGGTGTCTGTAAAATGAACACTGATTTTCTTGTCACACACCTGTGAGACACTGAAAAGGTTAAACTTAAGCTCCTTAACAAAGTATACATCTTCAATATCCAATTTACCTGTATTGATTTTACCTTTCCCAGTGATTCTACCTTCTTTAGGATCTCCTCTAAAGGCAACCAATCCACCATTAATTTCTTCATAATCTGAGAGGTTGGACTTTTTTCCAGTTATGTGCCTAGAGCATCCACTGTCAATTACTCCTTTTTCCTACAATTCTAGCTGTGGATTGTCCTGCACAAAAAGTAAGAGAATCAGGCTCTTTTGGGGACCCAAGCTATTACAGACTTGGATCTGCCTTGTGCATCAACATAGTCAAATATTTTAAAGTTCATTGATGCACCATTGTGTCTGGAGACATGGTCTAAAATTTTTAGCTTTGGTCTCCAAACCCAACATGATGAGGCCTTAACAGCATTAGCCTCATCACTTACTACTGCTTTTGGCCTAACAGTAGTAACATTTCCCTTAACAATATTAACTTTTTCATTAAAATTATTGTTCTTATTTGATGTAAACATGTTAAATGGTCTTCTAATATGTGAATGTGCTCTATTAAAAACATTTGATGCTGGCCTTACACAGTTCACTGTTGGTTTTGGGTAAGCAGTATTAATTGGTCTGGCAGTATTAACTGATACTGCTGCTCTTGAAGAGTTTTGCCTAGCAGTATTAAGTGTTTTAAGGCTAGATTTCATTAAGACTGCTCTTGGAACAAAATTTCTTTTTGGATGAGGGTGAGTCATTCTTTGAGAATTTTGATGATTCACCCTTCTAGCATTGTTCCATACAGGTTTTTCCACCATTTTCTTTTCATAGAAATCACAATCTTTGATCAAATGGTTGAAACTGCCACATACATAGCAAGCCTTATTTTTAAACTCAAAATTACTTCCTAATTTCTGAGTCATCAAATTATTCCAGTTTCTCTGGTTACCTCTAGGACTTTGACTGTTTTTCCTAGGGTATTTAGCTTGCTTATCATTCTCTACCTTCTTAACAGACTCCTTAGGTGTTTTCACATGCTCATTAGATTTAACAAATTTTACTTTAGCAAAACTAGATTTTCTCTGTTTAGACTTAGACTCAGTCTCATTCTCATCCTCACTGTCAGATATCCAGTCTTCAATAAGTGGTTCACCAACAGACTTAGGTTTTGACTCACTAGTCTTAGCTTCACTTGTTGCAACATCAGGTATACTAGTTACTAACTCACTAAAAACATATTCATCCTCATCAGCAAGTACCAAATCAGATTTAGGGGGCATGAAGTTCCCAGTATAGGGAGGGGGAACAACATGATACCCTTCACTTGTTTTGTACCTATTATTCTCCTGACTATCAAACACTTGACTATCAACCACTTGACTATCAAACCCTACATCAGTCTTGAACTTATCACATACTTGACTATCTAACAGTTTGCTTAGATTCTTAGATGAATTTTTAAACTTTTCTAAGGTAAGTTTTAAATCATCTCTTTCTGTTGGGAATAAAGGCGTCTCAAGTTAATACTGCTGATTGAAGAAACTACTGCTGCTGAAGATTAGAAGAAATAGTTTAAGTCATTAGTACTGCTAATGTAATAGTTAGTACTGCCAGTACAAAGTGTTAGTACTGCCAGTTAATTAGTACTGTTAGTTATGTAGTTAGTACTGTTGGTATAAATAGTTAGTACTGCTAAAGTGATATGCATGAGATATATTAGGAATAGATATGCATTGATCACTTGACGCGTTTTGTAAGCCCATTAGGGTTTCCTTAGTGTATAAAAGGAACCCTAAGGCATAGATCTAGATATTAGTTTTCACATCAGTTTTCATATTAGTATTTGATACGAATTAATTTATACATACATACATATATATATATATATATATATATATATATATATATATATATATATATATATATATATATATATATATATATAATTGCTTAATACATATATATTATATATAACTAAAGTATCAAATAATAGTAAGAGTGAGGAAAGTATTCCGTAAGGTTTACTTGATAATTACTTTTAACCAAAGTAAAATCCAAAACCTTCCCGAGTCGTGTCCCGACGAGGCGTGAATTGAAAATCGAGGTTAAGTTTGTGATCGAGTGATTGAATAATCAATATTTTGATCTGGATTCTATTTCTACTAATGAAATGTAAAAACAAGTAAATGCAAGCAAAAAACGAAAGCAATTAAGATTGAAACACTAAAACGAAAACGGGAATCAAAACCCGAGCCTTAAAATCCTAAATTCTAAAATTTTAACCCTAAAAATTAAAATTTAATTTTTAACAGTCCTAAATGATTAAAAATAATTTTAGAAAAAAGAATTATATTTTTTTGAATTTTAATTAATTTTTTATGAATTAAAAACGATTTTAATCTAAAAATATTATTAAAAATATTAAACTAATTTAAAAAAAACTAAAAAATTTAGGAAAAGTACTTTGAACAATAAAGAATGCAAGAAAAATAAAAATTTTGAAAAATAGCTTATAAATAAGCTGTTAATAAGCAGATAAGCTTATAAGCTAAAACTGCCTAAAGAGGGTTAAATATTAAATGTACTAAACCTATAATCGAAAAAGACCCTAGGGCTGTTGGTAGTGTGTGGTGTGTTAAAATGTTAGGCAGTAAAGGTTGAGGTCCCGGGTTTGAGCCTGAGGCTTCCCTATACGGCCTAATGTTTTTATTTGCTAAACTTTTTTATGAAAAAGCTAAAGTAGACTAAAATAAGCAATTTTTGTGAAAACACTTTTTCTAAAAACTAAAAATAAGCTAGAAATAAGCTACTTAAAGGGACAGTTTTACATAAAAGCTAAAAAAACTTTAAGTCCTAACTAAGTTTGCTTATAAGCTAGTATGAGCTTAAACCTAAGCTAAATAAGCTATAAGTACCTTTAACCTAACCTAATAAGCAAATCTAAACAAAAATTAACCAAATCCAATAATCCATAAGCTCAGAAATCAAATAAGCAGTTTTGGGGTGAAAGTTATAAAACAGCCTACAAGGGCACTTTTAAGCTAAAAATTAAGCTAGTAAACTAATAAGCTAAGGTCTAAAAGCTCAAAACAGATAAAGATACTACCATAAGGAACTCAAATAAGCAAAAATTAAGAACAGTGAAACAGTTAATAAGCTAGAAAAATGAAATTTAAATGACAGAGTTGGATAAAAACTTAAAGGCTTTTTAGCTAAAACTGATTTAGCTCAAAATGTTCAAATAAGCTAACCAAAAGCTCAAAATGCCATCAAAAGCCTAAAACTAAGCTAATCAAGCTCTAAGGAACCAGAATTAAGCAAAAACTAAAAAGCTAAGGACTCTATAACTCAATAAGCAGTTAAACATGTTTTTGGATTTTAAGTTTTTTAAGTGACAAGAGAGCTTTTGCAGCCCTAGTTTTAAGCTAGTAAAAGCTGTTTTAAGATCCTAAAAAGCACAAACAGATTAAGCTTGTAGGCTAATAAGCTTGTTTTATCAGTTTTAGAGTCTTAAACAATCCATAACTATCCTAAATCTAGGATCAAGAACTGACTTTAAAACCTAAAACCATTTGCATACTTTATCAGACCTGAACAAAAACTTGCAATTCAATGCAACAGTAACAAGAACTCAAAACAGATATAAGAGAAGGCAAATGAAACTAGATTGAGCACTAAAGACACAATTCTAATGCATTTCTAACAATCTACTAAATACAACAGATTTATGAACAATAAAACAAGCAGACATGGATTTTTGATTAAACAAACCTCAAATATATTCAAAACTAGTTAAAAACTTCTTTAAACATGATTTTAGACTAAGAAATGATGAATCAAATTTGGTTTTAAAAACAAAAGGTGCAAGATTAGTATTAACACATGGTTAATACTTCTAAGCTAAACACCCCTTTAGAATTTCAAAACTTATTTTAAACTAAAAACAGATTAAGACAAGCATGAAACTAATTCAAATAAGCATTATAAAGACTGAATAAGCACAAGTAAGCAATTAGATCACAAAGATAAGCACTTAAAATACACAAACAAGATTAAGCAATTTTAAGCTAATAAGAATGTTTTAAATCAAACCTAAGTAAATGACTTCTACTCAATAAGCAAGCATAAATAAGCAATGAACAACATAAATAAGCAATAATAAGCAGTAATAAGCAAAGAAATAAGCAAAACAGTAAATAAGCTATAAAATGGAAAATGAGGACTTACAAAGCCCTTTTCTTAAGCAAGGGCATAAAGGCACTTTTAGATCTTTGTCTACAAGCTCTAGCTTGTTTAAAAAAACAAGCTGGTAAAACCCTATAAGCCCTTCCAAATCCGGCTTATCTTCCAATAAAGCTTTTGAGTGATTTTGAGTGAAAAATGGCTTAAACTATATAAACTATGGAAAAGTTTATATAGCTTAAGTAAAACAGCTTAAATGTAAGTAAATTAGAGCTTATAAGAGATTAATAAATATTTTCATAACATAAAATTACATTAACATAAAAACAAATTTTTAACATAAAAACATAAATTTCATTAAACTTAAAAAAACATGACAAGACTTGGAATAAAGTTACAATAAGCTGACTTAAACTAAAATAAGCTGTAAAATACAATAAAAATCTATTAAAAACTAGATTCCAAAAACTACTCCTAATGTGTGACAATGGTCTTCTATTTATAGCCGAATAGAGAAGCCTCTAGGTCTTTGATGTGTGTTTCTTCTGTGAGAGGAATTGAGTGCTCTCTAAGCCTTCAATTCTGAGCCCTTGATTCTTCATTTGTGTTTCTTTGTTTTGATCACATCTATTAATCTTAAAAACTTGTCTCATTAGCCAATCAATCTTCATGGGATTGCCAAGGTGGCAATCCCTTGTCATCTTCTAGGGTGGGGTTTTGCCTTGGGTGCAGGGTCGAGGTGAGAGTGACAGATGAATAGTGTTTTTGGCGGGTAAATGGGTTTTATATGAGTGAGTGTGTTTGTTAAAGGATAACGGGTGTTAGGGGGAAAGTTAGGTGTAAGGACTAACAGTGTAATGTGTTAGGGACTAGTGGTGAAAAGGTGCAAGGACTAACGGGAAAATAGTTTAGGGACTAACTGTGTTAGTCCCCAAGGACTGACAATGTAAACCCTTAAGGACTAATGGTGTAATTGGTTTAGGTTAAGTGTTAGCTAATGGGCTTTTGATCTTGGGCCGGTTTATAATGATTGGACTTTGGGCTTTTTAAATTATAAGGCTTATAGATAAAGCTTTATGGGCTGACCCGACCCATTCACTTGGGTACGGGTTGGCCCATTTAAGATGCACACGTCTTTGGCTTCGACATTTCACGCTGTTTTCATTCCCGTGCTTGGTTTTGTCATTTTGGCTTCATTTTTGTCCTTTAGTGAATATCTGATACATGCACAGTATACAAAGCAAAACAAACATAAATTTGGCATTTTATGTCCGTTTTTAGTCATTTAGGCTCTTTTTCATAGGTAAAAGGTATGTGTAATTAAGCACATACCAAAATCCCTCATACTAAACTATTTTCGTTACCTCACGCAATGTCATAAGTAAACACTTTAAAAAACCAAGAATCTCAATCCCTCAAGACTAATTACCTCGAAAAGTAGCTAAGTGTTCATCCTATGGAATTAAAGAATCATTAGTTTTGAAAAGCCCCGTTTTGACCATTTTTCAAATCTAAACTAATTACTACATATTTTTTATATATATATTTTTTTCTTTTTCTTTTTTAACTATAATGTCTAGACTTTCGTTATTTTCATAACCTTTAGGGTCATAGAATAAGAAGCACTTTAATCCTAAAATGCCCAAAAGGATAAATTTACCGTCCCTGATTTTTTCACTTGTCCCAAACCAAGCTTAAAAACGAAATCCCCGTTAAATATAAGTTAAGATGCTAACACTACTCATACTTGTAACTTGTAAACTTTTCACTCATGACAATTATTATATATTATGTGAGTGTGCTTATTTCGAATTTCAACCATGGATCAACTTTTTTAAGAAAATTGCAATATTTCTTTGCTTCACGTTCCACCTAAGAATTATGATTTTGAAGGAGATATCATTCAATGTAGCGACTTTCTTCTCGGCACATCCCAGCCGATACCGGCTTAGGTGACCAGGATTTTGACGCCCCACAGAGAATAATATCGAAACTCACGGACCTTCGGTAATAAACAATTCATTTAGAAAAACCACAACTTAAAACGAAATAGTCTTATTTCAAAAGCATATTTAAATTTAAGAAAAAGAGATTTTCCCTATATTAATTAAATCACATATATTACACTTAATATAATTATACATCCTTTAAACGAAGGAAATCCTCGACCTTTTTGAAGGCTGCAACATCGGTTGTGAGCCGGCAAGAGGCAATAAACTTTTATCAGCCTACAGTTTTTATTATTATTATTATTACCTCATTTTTTTAACACTTTATATTATCACGATATAGAAAAATTTTCTATTTTAGAAAATTTAAGTATAAATTTGAACTAAGACTAAATAAATTATTGTTATCGATTATATTAATAAAGCTTTCAAAAATCGTTGATTTAAGTTTAATTTTCGAAAAGAGCATGAATTATTAGTTCGGTTAGAAGCTTCGAGGAGGAAAAGCCACAAATTACACTTATGAGCTCTTAAGATTTCCAACTAATCCTTGCTTAGCATCTAACTCATAATTAACACTATCATTTCTCATTCTTCGCAAATTTAAAATCTTTAATAAAAAGATCCGCGAATGTTTAGTCAAATAAACTAGCTTAGACAAGTTTATAAAGGTTAAGGGACAAAGCTAAGAGCTCAACACGCTCGATCGAGTCAAAACTTATTCTTATTCTACCCAGCAGGAAAGTCAACATTGTGATAAAACACTTATTTTATTTTTTTATTTTTATTTTATTTTTATTTTTTTTGGTATTTTGGTGGTAAAAACGGGATACGTGAAAACAACGACTGCAGACATAATTAAATCGATAGATCCCCCCATACTAGAACTAAACATTGTCCTCAATGTTTTAATAAGGGTCTCTACGTAAATCTAAAGCCGTTTATTAAGTACGCTCAAAGATAAACGTTAGTCGATAAGATTTAGGATATTGGATTCCCATAATCATGCTAAGGATTGAAGCTCGAGTGAACGAAGGACAAAACCACGAGCACGAGAGTCTTCATAATCCGGGGCAATCCTGGACATACAACACAAACCACAAAACACGAGAAAGGAAGAGGCGAACCTCCTCACGTCACACTTATTAGAAATAAAACTAAAAGGATAAGCATGGGTTGCCACCCACGAAGCGCTTGTTTATTAATGAGTCACTAAGCTTGACTCGTCCCCGAATTTAGTTGTCCATGGGGAAGGTTTGGAGATCCGGGACAACCATGGGTGGTATGTCCCCTCCAAAATAGTGTTTGAGTCTATGACCGTTCACCTTGAAGTTTGGCCCGTCGGTTTGAGATAACTCGACGGTACCATAAGGGAAAACTTGAGCAACGGTGAACGGTCCGGTCCAACGGGTTTTGAGCTTGCCCGAGAAGATCTTTAATCGAGAATTGAAGAGAAGAACTCGATCACCAACGTTGAAAACGCGGTTCTTAATCTTGGAGTCATGAATCTTCTTCGTTTTCTCTTTGTAGATTAAAGAGTTCTCGTAAGCTTGATCATAAAGTTCATTTAATTCATTCATTTGAACTTTTCGGTGATCACCCGTGGTCTTAAGGTCAAAATTACAATGTTTTAAGGCTCAATATGCCTTGTGTTTAAGCTCGATAGGAAGATGACATGCCTTTTGTACACTAGCTTATAAGGAGTGCACCCGATGGGTGTCTTAAATGCGGTACGAAGGGCCCATAATGCATCATCTAACTTATCGGACCATGAATCACGGTTTTCACCTACAGTCCTTTCTAAAATTCATTTCAAACCACGATTTAAAACCTCTACTTGTCCACTCGTTTGTGGATGATACGCGGTAGAAAGTCGGTGTGTTACCCCATATTTAAGCATGACCTTTGCAAATTGGTCATTGCAAAAATGGGTACCGCGATCACTAATGATAGCACGAGGAGTTCCAAATTAGGCGAAGAGAGATTTCAAGAATTTCACCATAACTCGGGCATCGTTAGTGGGGAGCACTTTTGCTTCAACCCATTTAGACAAGTAGTCAACGGCTATGAAAATGTACTTATTCCCTTGAGAAGAAGAGAATGGCCCTATGAAATCGATGCCCCATACGTCAAAGATCTCGCATACTTGAATTGCATTTTGGGGCATTTAATCTTTTTGATAGATTTTGCCTTGACGTTGACAAGGGTCACGCCGTGTGACCATGTCATGGGCATCTCGGTAAATAGTCGACCATACTTGAGCTGGTCAAGGAGGATAGAAATGGAGAAAAGGAACATCCAAGATAGGAATGTCCTCTCCATAGATCATCATCGGGCTTTTAGAAAAATAAATGATCTAGAAAGCTTTAAAGCCCCGATGAGATGGAAGATGAGGAGATTTCTCCTCATTAGAAGCAAGAATACCATGATTGAAAACTTTGTCCTAATTTTCAGATGAAAATGGAAGCAAAGTGTCAATCACTGGAGAAAGGGTGGGAAGGGTGGGTAAAACATTAGGCATATGAACATAAAGTTCTCTTGTTGAATTATTAGAAATATTATCTACCACTTTTTTTAGTCAAAACTCCCGTATCGGGCTTAATATCAAAGTAAACATCATCATCTGGAGGTTTTTCCAGAGGACGAGGAGATGATGGAACATTATAAAAATCATCGTGAAATGATTCATACTCAGTAAGGGAAATAGAATCATTGTTAAGTAATTCTTCAAGAAAAAGAATGTCCCCCTCCGAGTCATAGTCGTCTTGTTAGGTCTGAATTTCAGGATCAATAAGCAATATAGTGATAAGTTTAGAGAGAGAAAGTAGAGAGAGAAAGAAGGAGGAGGATAATGAAATGAAACTTGAATACACATACAAGACACACACAAATGTGGTGGTGGAGGGGTATTTATACCCTTTTACCATGGAGCCCTTGTCTTCTAGACATTTACAATTTAGCCCCTTTGACTTATAGACTTTGACTATTTAGCATCTACCTAACCTATTACACAATAATATTTCATTATTTATTATAAGACATTTATCTCAATAAGATCGTCACTTTTATCAATCCTAACAATCTTCCCCCAAGGGACGATCATTGAGATCTCTCTTTGATTGCATTAATGATCATCATTTCCTTATTCGTAACAATCTCCCCCTAAAGGATGATCATCTCTCTAGTGACTTTGATCTTTGAACTTTCATTGAGATCTCTCTTATGACTTTAATCTTTGAACTTTAACGCTTGTATGTCTTGAGTCTTGTTGTGTAATAGTGGTCTTATTCCAATCATGCTCTTGTGATCTTGATCTTTATCTTTTCATTTTCTTTTTCCTTTGCCTTTGAGATCTTTTTATCTCATCATTCTTTACCGCGAATCTATCTTGATTTGTCTTTTAAAGCTTCTAACCAACATACTCATACTTTCTTTACAACTTACAATCTTCCTCATGTAGAACTTTTATCTTAATCAACTTGACGATTTAAGGAAGTTCTTTGATTTATCAGAGTTGCGGAAGTGTATCTTTGAACTTTGAGTATGAGAAATGAAGGTATGAATTACGACGGTGTTCTTGTTTCTAAAAGGTAGAGATGTTGTTGATGTTCTTCCCCCCAATTGCTTCCCCCCAAATAAACAACCATTCGTATGCACATACTTCACATTTCTTCCCCCTAATTGTTGCGCTCTATCGAAATATTCAACTAGAACACTTCTCTTCCCCCTGATTGTATTTGATGACCATCAAACATAATCATAACCTTGTTGCACCTGAATATTCGATAGTGAAGTCATGTGAGGGGTACAATCTAAGCATGAGAGACAACTTCTAACTTCAATTCCAACAATCTCCCCTTATCAATATTGTGACATCATAAGTAACCTTGGTAATCCAACACTTCACTTGAATAAATCAAGGAAATGTTGTTTGTGTTTTTTCGAAAACAAATTCCGAAAAAACACGATAACTACTAGATCACTTAGATTACTAGTTAACACTAATTGAATCATTAAACAATCATTTTCAAATTAGTGACCTACGTTCAGCGTTGGCTTTGATGTTAGCACTGGTAGGATTTCCATTCATTCATTGTGAAATACTTAATTTAAGTATCACTCTTGAATGTTCCGGCAATGTCACTAAGACATGCAATATCACATAGACATATAAGCGACTCTTGTACTTTTTGTATCTTTGATGTTTAATACAAATGTACTTTTGTGTCCTATGTGAGATTTATGATTTGATCTCTTTTGGCTCTAGACTCAATAAGTGCTTTTTGGTTTTAGTGATCGGAGGCTGGAGCAGACTGCCACCTTTTCAATATCAACAATCTCGGAGTGAGATGTCAATAGATTATGCATTTAATCTCCGTGACAATGAAACAAGAATTCTTTTGAGAGAATCTTGAGTGGCTGGGAAGGGTTGTGCATTGCATCACTGGGTCCATGATGTCTTTCTTCAATACCAAATATCATCTTTGTGATATTCGATAGATTATGTATTGACCCGGTTTCTGCCTAAAGTTTGTGGAGGGCTTCTTTCTTTTCACCCTTTATCCATATATTTCTTTTTCATTCTTCAACCCCTTTAATGTCCACCAAGACGTCATTACTATCATCGTGTCGTGATTGTTCCGATGATAGCTCATGCCTTAGTTGACATTATTCACATTTACATTCTACTCCATCATACCTAAGGACTTCTATTCAATCTATGGAATGACCCTGGGTAGATCCTTCCAGTTCTGGTTGGATCAAGGGATAATACCTAACCTTACCACCTTATTTCTTCTGTTTGTATTCATCGTGACCTGGAAAGTTGGTTGTTGGGTATAAAGATCAAAACCATAAAACCATTTGATAAATCAATCAAAGTGTTTGATATAAATCAAAACATTTAACACTTTGTAAGTTTCACTTTTTGAGAAATAATCACCCTACACATGTGCATTATTCAAAAATTATTTTGCACATGAAGTGAAAAGAGTTGATTGCACTTGGACGTCTTTTTGATCACTTTGATATTACACAACATTAAGGCATTTATCTTTCTTGATCACATTTTTAATCCAATTTTCTCCCCTAAAAAATAGCATACAAAATGATATTTTTGATAATCAATGGATTAAAATAGCTTTATGAGAATTTGAAAACATATGGAGAAAACAGATTATCAGAATGATTTTGAATTTGGAAACCTTTTTGAATGTTCCTAAACAAATTGAAAAATGTTGCGTTCTTTTCAAAGTATATTAAATATCTTAAAACGTATGGTCAGTAGATGCTCACTCGTCATCCTATTTATTTTAGGAAACGGGTCGTCGGTAACCGGACACAATTTCAAATTTGCAGCTTATCGATATAAACATACTTGACCACAACGGTCTTTTAAATCGATTATTATTAATTTGTTTATAAATATCATTTTCATTTTGTATACCATTTTACTTAGGCTCAGAAGATTTTGAATATATTAAATGACAGCTCACGTCCAGAGTTGATAATCTGACCCGGGTTGTGTGGAGGATAAATGTACAAAAATGTACACTTCCTTTATTTGAAAGAAGAATGAGTCCTAAGCTGACATATACTTAGAATCGTATGTCGCCCGAGTCATATTTTTGAAAATATGTTGATAAAAATATTGTTCGAGACCAAGAAGATTTCTCCTCTTATTTTAAAGATAAAGCGCTCCAGACTAAATACGTACACTTTTCTTTTTTCTTTTTTTTTGGAAATCAGGAGTTGTTATCTGAAATTTAATAACACAAGCCACTTTTGAGTAAGCAAACTTGTGAAAAAATTTTGAAAATCTTGTTTTGAAAAAGATGGAAAAAAATTGGGCTATTTTATTGTTTGGGTGGGGGTTTGAGTTTTGTTTGGGGCGTTGGCTCATTCGGGGAAGGGTTGTTGTTTTTTGGCTTTGGTTTAATCAGCGTTTTATCTGAGTTTGTGATTGGAGGTTTTTTATGTAGCTTTTTGTGAATACTTAGTGAGTGTGGATTTTTAGTGGTTAGTGTTCTAAGTTGGGTGTCTGTGAATTTTGTTTTTTTTGGATTTGGATTTGTTTGGTGGGGTATGTTGGGTCTTTTCCGCTGGTGAGTTATTGGGGCGTATGGATATTAGGTATAGGATTTGTGTGGGGTATGTCGAATATAAACTTTTTTCGTATTTGGGGCCTTGTATTGGTTTTTCTATTCTATTTTCCTTTTGGGTAGGTTAACGACTTTTGTATACCATTTTGCTTGAGCTCAAGATTTTGAATATCTTAAATGAAATAGCTCAAGTCCAAGAAGTTGTATACTTCCCGTTGTGAGGATAAATGTAAAAAAATGTACACTTTTCTTTATTGGAAGAATGAGTCCTAAGCTGACATTTACTTAGAAGTCGTATGTCCCGAGCACATTTTTTTTTTTTGAAAAAATGTTGATAAAAAATTGCTCGGGACAAAGAAGATTTCTCTTCTTTTAAAGATAAAGCGCACTGAAACGTACACTTTTCTTTTATTTGAAAACCGGGTTGTTATCTGAAATTTAATAACAAACCATTGACTTGAGCTACAAAACTTTGAATGTTTTATTTGAATAGCTCAAGACCGAAAAGATTTCTCTTTTCGTTGTTAAGGATAAATGCACTGAAACGTACATTTTCCTTTTATTTAAAGCACGGGTTGCAATCTAATATATGATTACAAACCATTGACTTCGAATTTAGACAACAACTTTTGGAACCCATTTAAGCACGGTGCTAACGGGTTTACCAAATTTTGAAAACCAATTGAAAGTTGTGTCAAGTCGATGTAAAGATGTTGAGTTCCAACGAGGGCTTGAAACCGGTGTTTCATTTGAAAACAGCTCTCGTGGAATCAACGGAGATTTAAAATTCCTCTTGATATTCCATTGATTTTTGAAACTCGGTGTTTCAAATGGAGTTTTAAATCTTGTTGACGAAGAAGATTTCCATTTGTTAATGTCATTTGATGAAACATCCTGAAAATTTGTTTCGTTTGAAACTCTTCCTTTCTTGTTGATGGTTGAAGCAAAGTCATTCTTGTTTTGCATCGAAAGCATTTCTGATTTGGAATATTTGAAAGATTTCGAATGACTTTGCTTTGGCCTCCACACTTGTTTTACCGGTGTAAAACGAGAGTGTGGAGTAACAAAAACGTGATTCTTTCCTTTGAAAGTACTTGTCTTAAAACTCTTTTGAGAAGAAGATGCTTCAAAAGTTTGAGATTCCTTAATTGGGCTCCACACTTGTTTTACCGGTGTAAAACACGAGTGTGATGTTTCAAAAGATTGATTATTTTCATTTGAAGCTCTTGTCTTAAAACCCTTATGAGGAGAAAATGTTTCAAAACTTTGAGATTTCTTAGAAAACTTCCTATCTTTTTGTAAAGAATAGGTTGTAAACTGAGAAACCCTTCGTGAAAACGGTTTTGAAGATTCACCCGTGTGAACCTTTTCCGAAACACTTTCTTTAGGTTTTGAAGATTTTGAAACATTGATGTTCCATTTTTGCCGATTAAGAGAATCAAACTTCACTTTTAAAGCATTATATGAAGTCCTCAACTCATGATATTCTTTTTGACAAGAACGAATATCTTGAGATGCCAATTTTGATTCCAAATATGCAATTCGTTTTAAAAGCTGATCTTTTTCATTTTTAGGCAAAGACTGTGTAGTGACTGGTTTTGACAAACTCTTTTGCACATCAACTTTGGGAGTAAACCATGATTTTGAAATTTGAGAGTTTATCAACAATTTATCAGCTGGTGGTTTTCCCAAAATTGAATGTTTATCAAACTTAGTTTGCACAGACTTTCCTTTCAGATTTTCCAATTGAGTTCTCAAATGATTAATTTCTTTCAAAAATTGATCCTTTTCAGCTTTAGAATCATCAACCTTACGAGCCAATTGTCGTTCAAGAACAACTTTCGTTTTTTCAAGTTTTTCAAAATACGCCTCAAATTTAGCTGTTCTGTTCGACAATTCAAGCTTGACGTCATTAAAATCTTTTGTTTGTTGAGTTAAAACCTTTTCAAGCTCGACAAACTTTGTTAGAAACTCACATTTGGCATTATCACAAACATTCTCCCCCGATTCCATGTTAAGTTCAGAAATATCCAACTGCTTCTTTTTGAAAAATTCAATTTTTTCGAGAATGTTTTTGAACTTAGTTTCAGCAAATTCAAACAATTGAGACTTCAGATTTTCTGCCTCGTCTTGTGTTACATTTGAAGTTTTTGTTTGGACCCGCGACTTTTTGATTGAATCAAACAAGTTTTTGTAAGTCAACTTCAAATGTTCATTCTCCTTAATTAATGACGCCACACGATATTCCAACTCAATGTTTCTCGTTTCAATCTCATCAAAATCGTCCTTAACTTTGACTTCATCACATTGTTTAATCTCAACTTTTGACCTTTGAACCGACTCAAACAAATCTTTATAAGTCTGTTTCAAATGAGCATTTTCGAGTTGTAATGATGCCATAAAATTCTCATTTTCTTTTTGCACTGTTTTCAAAGAATTATTTTCTCGAGACTTGTGTTGAAGTGCGATTTCAAAAGCAATACTCTTTGCCTCAGATTTTGACAAATCTTTTTCCAATTCAACAATTCTTCGTACTCTTAATGTCATATAAAGTGTATTTTTGAAACACTTCCATGTAGTATGAGAACATAGATAATTCCAAAGATTTTGGATTTTCATTCGTTAAAAATGCCTCACACTGTTTCCTGAGCTATATCAAATACGTCTTTGAGTCACCCTCATGAGTTTCTACACGGCTTAACTGGTTTTCTAGTCGAGCAAGGTTATGATAAAACTTATATGCGAAAGAATCATAATCCCCCCCAAAGAGTACCTCAAATGCAAATTCACTTTCTTTTGCGAATAATTGCCTTGGATTTATAACCAAAACGACCATCTTAAGTTCTTGAAAAGTTTTGCTGCAGTTCTCTTTCTTTTCTTGTTTTTCTCTCTTAGCATCCGAATTATCCCCTGGACTGCTGTATTCACTCTTTTGGATCATTGTTTCTTGTTTCTCTATCTCTAATTTTTCCTGTTTGTTTTTGACATCTTTTTCGATTATCCGCAATTCTTCTTCATGACATGCTCTTTCATCAATCATTTTGTCGATAGTATTAAGATAAGCTAAAATTGTCTCTTTGAGACTCTGATAAGTATAGTGAGCATACTCTTGAAATATTTCCTTTTGACGTGCAAGTTCCGACTGATATTGATAAGAAGAAGACAAAGAAGACTTAAGATCAAAGAATGTGTCAAACTGTTTCTTAAGCACTGCCAAACATGTCTTGGAATCACACTCATGAAGTTCCTCTTTGTCAAGTTGTTTCTTTAGTTGATCTATGTTATTATCAAATATATTCTTGAAGGATTGAAACTTTTCTCCAAAGAGAAACTGAAAAGCGTATTCCCCGCTCTGATAAAACGAGTTTGGACGTAGACCATGAATGCATATCTGAAAGTTATGAAAAATATTGTCGAATTTCTTTTGCATTTCTTTCTTTATTTCACACAGTCGTTGTATTTCCTGTTCGTCTTTATCCAAACATGAAGATTTCATATTGTTTGATTCCATGATTCCGATTTATCACAACGAACCCAAGAAATTTTTCAACACAAACAATATCCAACACTAACCCAAAAATTCAACTCAAAATTTTACTCACTGTCGAAAAAATCTTTCCCGCAATTAAAATCATGAACCAACAATTATACCATTAAAGAATTTACCCTGACACCAAATCTAATACACAAACTCGTCCCCTACAAACACTCGAACCACAAACACATACAAAAGTTTAAAAACTCACAACAGATAACACGAATAAAAGTCATACGATTTCACTATCCAATATCCAGCCCAAGACTTGAGAGACTAAAAAACAAGCCCAAACTGTTAATGTACAATCTCTAGTAACAAACTTTCGGAAGACACAATCCGGTATACACAAACCGGGCCTAAATCCACTTTGATAACCCTAAACGTTACTACATATAAAACACACAAACCCTAATCCTTATAACATGCGCCTCTTTTCCTTTGTTACACTCACACATATATCACCCCTATATCTGATTTTTCACTCAGTCAAACACAAACCAACCCTAACCTACAAACACACACGCCTCTCTTATCTTCTCTATCACTCAGACACACACAACTTTAAAACTCAAATCTTATACACAGAAACAAAGTAATACCAACACAAACCTCTCTTTTTGATTCTCTTACAATCACTCAAACCACATACAAAAAATTAACAAACCCACAACAGTCAACACGAAGAACTCAATATATACTCGTAAGATTTTTTTTTTGTTCTTTTCAATTCGAAACAAAGAGATGACATGAACAAATTTGTTCTTGTTCTTCTTTTGATTTTCGTATACTGACACGAAGACAAGCTTTAAAATCTTTGATCTTGATTTTCGTTTCTCTTATCGAAACAAAGATGAGGAATGACCATGAGATGGTCTTGACTTTTTCTTTTTCGATTTCGAATATCAAACAAAGTAGCAAAATAGATCTATGATGAATTAACTGAGATCTTTTAATTCTTTTTCCTTGTTTTTCTTTTAAGATTGATCTATGATGATTTTCTCATTTTCTTTAATTTAAGGACAACTCGATGAGAATCAAACGAGATAAACCGAGATTGTTACTTTTTGCTTGAGTTTTCTGTTCTTGATGAAGTTGGATTTGTGAATGTGAAGAGATCTGTGATGATATAGATCTGAGATTGTTTTCTTTTTCTTTTTGAGTCTTTTTGTTTGGGTGACAGTTTGGATTTGATAGGGTTTCCGAGTTTGTGATTTTTAGATTATGAACGGATCAGTGATGATACTTTCTTTTTGAGATTTGATCTTTTAAGATCAATGAAATTTTGTTTAGACAAACCAAAGGAAAAATCTGAGATCAATGATGAAAAGATCAATTGATAAAATCTTTTGATGAGATCTTATGATGAAAATGAATTTCGAGTTTGATTCGACAATGGTATATGATCCGAGTTTGGTCAGATCCGAGTTTGAGACCGAGTTTGGTTTAGAATCAGTGTTTTGTTCGATCTTTATCTTGTTACTTGATTCCGAGATTGTGATTCTTGATTGTGTTTCCAAGATTGGTACAAGATCTGTGATGATAATTCTTTAGTGTTAAAAATCTTTGAGATCTTTGAATCTTATTAAAGAAAACACACAAGAAAAAAATCTGAGATCAACTGTTATGAGATGTTCTTGTTTTCAAACTCAGTTAAAACTCAGATCTAAAACACTTACACAAAACGCGTTTTTAAAAAAACGTGTTGACTGTTGACTATCGAGTTTGACCAGTTTGACCAAAAGTCAAAAGTAGGTAAAATCAGTTACAGATCTGAGTTTGACCAGTCAAAGTTGTTGAAACAAACTTTTTACTGACTTTGACTAGGTATAACAAACTTTGACTACCGAGTTTGACCAGTTCTAACAAACTTTGACCAGGTGTAACAAACTTTACTGAATTTGACCAGTTGACTATCGAGTTTGACCAGATGTAACAAATTTTACTGAATTTGAAATTAAAAAGCTGTTGAATATCAAAAATAAGCACAAATAAGAAAATTCAGTACTAATCTTGCCAAGATTCTTGTTTGATGAAACCGTAAGCAATCAATCTCGGGTGCATAAAACACACCCAAAATTAGCAATAAGCACAAAATAAGCTCAAATAAAAACAAAAAAGCTTAAAAATAAGCTCACGCAATAAACTGAATGAATAAGCAGTCCGAATAAGCACTCCTAAACAACACTAAATCGCTCTTGCAGCTCTGATACCACTTGTGAGGTCTTGATTCAGGATCAATAAGCAATAAAGTGTTTAGTCTAGAGAGAGAAAAATTAGAAAGTAGAGAGAGAAAGTGGGAGGAGGATTAGAGAAATATTAGAATGAGATTAAGAAACACATAGAGACACACCAAGACACACACCACAAATGAGGTGGTGGAGGGGTATTTATACCCTTTTACAATGAATGACCATGGAGCCCTTGTCTTCTAGACATTTATAATTTAGCCCCTTTGACTTATAGTCTTTGACTATTTACCATCTACCTAACCTATTACACAATAATATTTCATTATTTATTACAAGACATATATCTCAATAAGATCGTCACTTTTATCAATCCTAACAACAATAAAAAAAACTACAATTGAATATAACTTGAAAAATACAACACATATTACTCTTTTGTCTTTTAGAGTAAAATGTTCACAAGATACATAACATAAACTTTTGAACAAATAAAGCATCATAGACATTAAATTAAAAACTGATGTTAACCTATATTAGATTCATGATGAAACTAGACATATAGTATTCTATATGTTTGTCCAAAACACTGGGTGAAGGTGCTTCACGAGAGAACTCAGCTAGTCGACTATTGGATCATGCAACTCGCTCCTAGATAAAGAGTATGGTGACGTTGTTCTATGTAAATCAAGGATGCCAGTCCGTGCTTCCCTACTTAAATCATATTCATTGGTCTCGTTTGTCTCATCAAACACTGATGGCATGAGTTCAAAGTATGGAGACTCTAATTCTACCTCTACTTGCTGACTCAGAAAATTAAGATGAGGATCACACTTGATCACCTAATAACCCTTGTGGACACTGTAGATAATGACGCCTATAGAAATGGAACAATACAACAAATTAGACGCATCTTGTATCGTCACTAAAAACAATTACTTAGACACTCGGTGGAACCATGTACACCAGAGGTT
>BQNB010074475.1:2822-29736 GCA_026074375.1 Tanacetum coccineum | reverse complement strand
CTATAGCGCAACATGCTCGATCAAGTCAAAATTTATTCTTATTCTCACCATCAGAAAGTCAAACATTTATGTTAAAACATTAATTTTATTTTTGAAATTTTTTAAATTTTGGCATAAAATCACATATTTTTGGTAGCAAAATGGGATTACGTAAAGACAAGGCAAATGTAAGTAAGATCAAATCGAAAGATACCCCCCTAATACTAGAACTACACATTGTCCTCAATGTGAGACTACCACCCCCATACTAATTTCAAGGCATAATCCAAATATTAAGGGGTATCTACGCAAATCTAAAGCCGTTTATTAATTATGCTAAAAGATAAATGTTAATCAATAAGATCTAGGATATCAGATTCCCATATAAAGCATGCGAAGGATTGAAGATTGAGTGAACGATGGACAAAACACCGAGCATGAGAGTCTTCATAATCTGGACATAAAACACAAACCACGAAACACGAGAAAGGAAGAGGCGAGCCTTCTCATGTCACACTTATTAGAAAATAGAAAAAGAAGATAGAAACATGGGTTGCCTCCCGAGAAGCGCTTATTTTTGTGAGAGTCTCTAGCTTGACTCTCCCCATATCATCGTGATATTAGGGTTAAAACGGGTGGAAGAGCAAATCTCTATCGGTCTTTCATTCAAGATGTTTGGATAAACATTGAAGCACATGAAAGTTCCACTCCGATGAGATACCACTGGCTTTAGAGAAGAAAAATGAAAAGCAGAGATGCCGGGGTCAAAAATAGTATCTTCACTCCTGGAGGAGAGAGGAAGAGAAGAATCCATCGGATAGGTGAAGTAAGGAAGAAAAATTCGGATAACATATGTGAGGGAAAAATAATGGCGATCCTCAAAGGGTAAGCTCACATATGTTGGAGAAAAATTATCTTCAGAATCCCGGGGTTGAAAACTTTATCCTCGGTCATCAAATCATCAATTGGAGCATCGTATAAAATCTTCTTCCATTCATTCTCTTTAGATTCCAAATCAAATAAATCATCATTCTCTTTGAGAGGCGGTTCATCAGTGAACCCCTCGAGAAGGGAGGCAATGCTTATCTTAGGAATAGACGGATCACGATGAAGTAGAAGCTCAATCTCATCAACGTTGCTACCTGGGTCGAAACATTCATACTTATTTGCATCAGAAAGAGGTGTGACTAGCAAAGCTGGCTCATCAAGGTCAGAATCATAAGGGTCGTTGTTCTCGATGTCCTCTAACACCTCATCAAAAAGAGGATTTACGTCACTAGAGATGTATTCTTCATCAAATTCAAAAAGAGGGTTCGAGTAAATTTTAACCTTATCTTCCGGAACGTCCTCATCGGATAGTGACTTGTCATCACTAGAGATAAAATCTTCATTTGAATTGAATAGAGGGTTAGAGAAAGTCACGGATTTTTCTTCAAAAACGTTAATGGGAGAGAAATCATTACACGAAGGTAAATCACAATCACTATCACTCAATAAATTTTGGAATTTTCTTTCGGAACGTCCTTATCAGAAAATGACTCGTCGTCACTAGAGGAAAAATCGTCGTCAGAATCGAAAAGAGGATTAGAGAAAGTCGTAAAATCATCACAAACTGGCACATCACACTCACTTTCATTGTCGGAAAAATCCTCGGACTCACTTGGGATTGGGACAAGGTTCTCAACACTAGACTTTATTAATTTGTCCGATTCCATTTCCGGAATAGTGCTAAGATGCTCGTCCCCCATACTTAGAGAGTTATCGGTTGGTAAATCGGGTGTGATTGCATTAGACGAATTCTCTAAATATTATATATTGAATAGTGTACTCATCGTCGTCGTAGAAGGCAGGACAATTCCAACTTGGAGAATTAATATATTTTGCCAGCTCCTCACTTATAATTTGCAAATATTTAAGAAGTTTATGAAGCAATTCTTGTATATCCTCTGGTTGATGTTGTTTTTCTATAAAAGCTTGCTGAATTTCAAAAATTACCTTCCAAGCAAAGTCGTAAAACCTTTGGCGTTTCTCTAAAAGATATACGATTAAACTTCTTTAAAAAGGTTTGTATATATTTCATTAGGTTTTCTTTGTCTTGCAAAATTTTCACACTCGTTTCTTGAGGAGGTTGATGAATGACGGGAAACTGCGGGGGTTGATATTGGTCAAAACCTAAAGAATTAGAATTATAGCAAAGATTAGGTTCATAGAAATTTTGGTTCAACGGTTGACACTGAAAAGTCTCATGAGGACCCCCGCAGTTCTTACAACAAAGGTATTGTTGTGGAAAACTTGGTGAAGTTTGTGGAAAATTATTATCAAAGTTTTGATTGAAACACGGGTCTTGATTGTAGACAAACAGAACTTGAGGTGGACAATCGTAACCATAAAGAGCATCGTTCCCCACATAACTCACAATAATTCCTTCTGGTACTACAAGGTTTCGGATGTTAGTACGGAAAGAATTTTGAGAATCATTAAAAGAATTTGGATTCGGATCACCAATGGATGAATTTTTATTATTTGAAGCGCAAATGAAGCAAAATCCTTCACTAAGACCAGATCCACACCACTTGCAAGAACACCGTTTACAATTACAAACGTTCACCACTCTTTCTATACGGATCTTTACAAATGAAAACAATGCTATAGGCGTCTAGCAAGATGTTTGGGGTTTGAAGGTGGTAGAAAAAATATTGAGAATCAATGAAAAAAATAAAGTTTGATTTGAATCAATTAATGATGATTTTTCCAACATCATAACAACATAAAGCACATATATCATACGTATAATTTTCTTCTACAAAAAACCGCTCACTAGTACATTGTCGACACTATAGACCACACAAATAGACCTCATCACACTTTGAACAATTACGTGGTGGGTTGTTGAGATGGGTCAGTGTTTCATTCATAAGAGATTGGAATTAGGAATCACGAACAAAAATTAGCTGACGGAACTCACATTTGAACAACAAAGTTTGCTCTTTTATACCAAAGCCTACCAAAAGACAAACAATCTTTAAAAACCCATACATGATGATAGAATTAAGGAGGGATAAAGAGAAGAATTAAACAAAATGGGGTAGAGAAGAATATTTATAGATTTTTCAAATAATACATAAAGAAAAGAAATAATAATAAAAATAAGAAAGAAAAATATTTTTGGAAACCGAAAGTCAATAGTTCAACGAGTAGCTCTTTAAAACACGCAACAAAGAGAGCGTAGAAAAAAACAAAAAGAGGAGCGGGTATGCGCGCAGCGTTTTTAAAAACCTTCTCCTTTGGGGTCGAAGTTGAGGATCGACCCTCCTTATACCTCCTTTAGTATTTGTTAACTAAAGATACCAAAACGAAAATTAACAAGGCTGATTTAAATATTAAAGAAAAAAAATAAAAAAAAGCAAAATATTTTTGTAATTTTTAAATATTTTAAAATAAGAAGAAAATATTACACAATTTAAAAGGTGATAACTATCACGAGGAAGGTCTTCAAAAACTACTCTTCGAACGTAACTCGATAATCGTAACAACCTACCCCGGCAACGGCGCCAAAAATATGATCCGTCCCCAAATATCGTATGATAAGGTATAATCAAAAATATATAGAACTGTATTCCGTAAGGTTTAAGAATAGTTACTTGTATCCAAAGTCAAAATTACAAAACCTTCCTGATCGTATCCCCAACGAGTGCCGTGAATTGAAAATCATAAGTTCGTGACGCGTGATTGAATGAATTTAAAAGATTTTGATTTTGGTTTTCTATAACTCCAATAAAAATAAACAAATAACCATAGTAAAGAGCAGTAAAAACAAGTAAACAATTAAAGCATTTAAGAAATTAAGCATAAAACGATAACGGGAATTCTAAAACGTGACATATAAGCAAATAATACAAATTTTAACCCTACAAACTCAAATTTAATTTCTAAAAATCCTAAATGACTAAAAATAATTTTTAGAAAAAGAATTATATTTTTTTGATTTTTATTTTATTAATTATGAATTAAAAACATATTTAATCTAAATTAATTATTAAATATAGAAAACTAATTATTAAATTTTGGAAAAATTAGGAAAAGTACTTTAGACTATCTAGAACTTAAGAAAAATAAAACGGGAAAATAAGCTGAAACAGATAAGCAGTAATTAAGCAAATAATCTATATAAAGCTACAAACTAAAAATGCATATAACAAATAATGAAGAAAAGAATAAATGAAAAAGACCCAATGGCAGATGGTATTGAGTGTGTGTGCTAAGGCATTGGTGCATGAAGGGAAGAGGTCACAGGTTCGAATCCTATGACCTTTCTTTTTGCACAGACTTTTTATTTTTCAATTTTTTTTTGAAAAAGCTAAAGTACAAGCAAAAATTAGCTAACTTAATAAAGGGACTTATGACTGAAACCTTATTAGATAACTAGAAAAAAAGCTAGAGAAAAAGGGAAAATGTAAGCTATAACCTTTTTGACATTAGGCTAAAAACTGTTTTGGCTTTAAATAGCTAAAAAAGCAAATGTAAAAACAAAATAAGCTAAAAACATATTAACCCTAGACCCAAATAAGCTTATATTTACAAAGATTTGACTAATAGAATGAGCTTAAAAGCTCTTAAAAGCTAAAAAACACAATCTGACTTAACTAGTAGTTTTAATAGGCCAATGCTCAACTTTGAGCTTAATTCTAGACTGAATAAGCACTTAGAAATAAGGAGAGACTAAAAGCAACAAAAGTTTGTCTTCTAGGAACCCAAAAAAATCAAGTTTTAAGAAAATTGGCTGAGAAATAAGCTAGAAAAAGAAGATTTAAAAACTTGACAGACTAAAACTTATTTTTGGTTTTTAATTTTTGAAAGAAAAATGAGAAAATACAGACCTAGATTTAAGCTAGCTAATGATGACTAAATGTGAATTAGATCTAAAACGATAAGCCAATGTCCAAAGAGCTAACTCTTAAAAATAGACATTCCTTACCTATATTAGCTAATGAACTAAGACTTTTAAACTTTGAAAAATGAAATTTTAGACAGACTAAAACCAAAAGGACAATTGCACATTATCTTTACCTACTTACTACTGCATTATGAGTCTCAAATCTAACATGAAACAACACATAATTGCACCAGAACAAGATCTAACCTAATAAGCTGCTATGACAAGCTTAAAACTGACAGATTCAAACCATGATTAGATAAGACCTTAGATTTAAATTTTAAACTTTAACAACTAATTAAAACTGACCTAGAAGCTTAATTTGAGCTTAACAAATTTGGTATAAGTGACAAAAGTTATCCAACGGTACTAACTCAAGTTAGTAATGCTTGACCCAAACACCCCTTTAACAATTGATTTTCCATTTTTAAGCTACAAAAGGGTGAAATAAGCTGAAACTTATAAAAACAGATTACTAACTAAGCAAATTAAGATCAAATAAAGCAATAACTAAGAGGAATAAGCACTAAAAAACTATAAGCTAGAATAATAAGTATATTCTTTTTGGTTTTTTAGACATTATTTAAAAATGCAATAACATAAAACTAAAGAGAATCAAAACTATAATCAACAATTTAAGCAGTAATAAGACTAATTAAACAGTAATAAGTAATTATGAGTAATAATAAGAAACAATAAGCAGAGATTTAAGTAGGAATAAGCAAATTAGAAATTAAGCTATAAGAGAGAAAATGGCAAGTGTACCTTGATCCCAGCTAAACAGGGATCAAATAAGCTAGATCTATAAGCTCCAGCTTATCATAGATAAGCTGGTGGTGTCCATAAGCCCATCCAGGTTTGGCTTATCATCCAAAAGTTAAGCTGAGGTATTTAGGGGTGGATTTTGATAAAATAGTAACAATAGAATTTTAAGAGCTTGTTTTGCTTATTTAAATGACTTGTAAAAATAGATTAAAACTTTTAAGTAAAGACAAGATCAAATTGGAAATAAGCTAAAATTTTCATTAATAAAAAAAAGTTACGAGGCTTGAAAGTAAAATACAATGAAATAAATAAGCAGTAAAATAAGCTAGACTAAACTACTCCTAAAACTAATCCTAAAATCTAATAATTTGAAATGAAGAGAATCCCATTTTATTTATAGCCAAAGAGTGAGAGGAGCTTGTGCTTCTTGTGTTTGTTTTGTGAGGAGAATGTAAGCTCAACCAAGCCATCCATTCCAAACCGCCTCCACATCTCTGAATAATCTGAGTCCCTCCATCTGACCACCACGTCCCCATCAACCAAATAATTGGCTTTCAGGATTGCCAGCGTGTCATTCTTGTGAGGAGTCATGCTTTAAGCGTGTTGGCCAAGTTCTTCTAGAAGGATTTAGTGCGTGGGTGATGTGGGTTAATTGGCTTTAACCTGGTTGAGTTGTTGCAGGGTAAAAGTGTGGGAGATAGGTGAACAGTAACTAGGCAGGTGTTTTGTTTTGACTTTGATCTGGGTTGTAATGGGCTTATGACTTATAACTTTGGGCTTGGACCGGGTGTAAGGATTGGGCTTGGACTTATAAGAAATTATAAAAGGCTTTTAAATGTTTAGGCTTATAACTAATTAGGCGACCCGACCATTTTAAATGGGTAACGGGGTTGGACTTAAGGGTTTACACGGGCCTTGGTCTTGATTTCTGTAACTCTTCCATGTGCTCGTATTTTGACTTTTTTGACTTGTTTTTTTGTCCATTTTAACAATAACCGTTATCCGCAGACATAATAACCAAAACACAATATACACCACGCAATTTTTTAATCTGTTTTTGGTCATTATTGGTCTTTTTAAGCTCATTTTATTAGGTAAAAGGTATGTGTATTTAAGCACATACTAGTGATCACTTTTTCTTTACACAAGACATCAATATCCTTTTCCAATTTTGCAACACTTAGTTGACTGCAGAAGAGTGTATCGGATTAGGGAACAACAGTTGTGACTGGTTGAGCATCTTGTGTATTGGAGTTGTAGGGAATAGTTCTGTTGTTAGGGGAGGTAGCAAGGTGGTACGGTGAAGACAGGATGAAGGTGCTAAAAGAGATGTTGCAGGAGCCCCTGAAGAGTTATACGTGTATAGGTGTGAGGACAGAGGGCTTAGAAAAGCACGCGAATACAGGGTACAGGTAAGGACAGATTGGAGATTGGGTATGGTGTAACTTCAGATTGGATTTTAAATATCCAATAACGAGATCTCAGCATCTGTTGTGTCCTTAAGTGTACTGAACTAAAGAAGATATCAGAAGAAAGTTAAGGAAATTGATCACGCAAACCTAAGATATAGGTAAGCTGTATCCTTGCTGGAGGAAGTTTAAGCTTTTCTTGGATCATCCTTTATTTCTTCTTCAATCTTTTCGAGCATCTGCTTTGGCCACATCAATATTTCTGCATCGGTCTACCGTTATCCGAGAACATCAACTTCAGCATTAAAAGTCTCTTTCATCCTCCTCGTCATTTACTTGTTCATACCTTGTTACAAAACTCATCATCAGTTCATTTTAGAATCAATACATTTATCATCATCAGTAAACATGTTTCTTCTCTTTCATCTCATCAGAATCTATCCAGTCAACTCTTCATCGTCACCTTGATTATTCTTCAGAATATTCACTTTCCTCTAGTTTCAGGAACCCTACTCAAGAATAACATTTACTTCATATGTTACATTTTCCCTCATCTGGAACCCCGGAAGTACTAGTCCTTTCCTAGAGTGGCAGAGATGGCTGTGGACCATCGGAAACCCTTGGTTATGCCTACCGTTCCTTCATTGACCTCTAGTACATGGCTGTCTTTCTGCTAGGTTTTTCTTGGCTTCTTTTAGAGCTCGCATAATATCTATAGCTCTTGACTTCAGGAGTCAAGATTGAACACCCCTATGAGCTTTTGAGAAGGATTAGTGATGAGTGTCCTTTATACACATTTCAATGGGTTAATTAATCCCCTTACATCATGCAAATATGCCCTAAATAATATGCTGTAATCGTTTGTGTTTTCAGTTTTTTAGCACTTTGACGGCATTTGAAGCAATTCCGCAGTAACATTAGCACAAATTAAGAGAAGAACAAAACAAACGTACGACCTGCACCAAATCTCTTGAAGAAATTGCCTCACAGTAGTGTGGATACAGGGTCTCCGATCATAAAGCGACGTCGTCGCATCAATCTAGTGAGCGGCGTCAAGAAATGACGACAGGCGTTAAGGACGTAACCGACTTAAATCAGACCTAGAAATTTATGATTCTACTTTGCGTCGCGACTACAACTGGACACCGTCGCAGCGATTTCTCTATATATACAAAACCGAATTTAGGGTTTTAAGTGTGTAACTTTGTATAACTTTTGGGAGCCTAACCCTAAGTATTTTGTTTAGTCTTTAGGCAGTCTTTCGGCTTAAAAAACCCGTACTGTAACATGCCTTAAATCCTTGTTTTAAATCAAGTAAGATAATTTATTTTAACCAATCAATTTGTCTATGTGTTGTTTTGATTGAACTATGTTTCTATGCTTTCTTTAATAACCTTGTTAGGCTAAACCCTCCCTTGTATTTACTTACTTATGATTTGCATGAACGAAGGATATAATTTCCTTTTAAAAACTGTTAGCTTCTGTGATGCAAGGACCCGCGTTTTTTTAGGCTTTAGAAAACTAGCCAAAGCATTTAAATTGTCATAGGGACTCGAGGGAAACGCGAGAAGTGTAAAAGGAAACCAATCTGGTAATAGTCTTGTCATACTACCTTACCACCCAATATAAGTTGATACCATCTTAAGATATTATCAATTAAATTAATAGTAACTCTTAGGGGCCTTGTAATAGTCTTCATACTACCTTACTTGTGCGTTGCCTTAACAGAATATTAAATAGATGCTGGTTCATGTAATTCGTTCATGACTTAGGAAATACTTACACAGATCATCACGAGTGTGACAAGGCAACAAGATTGTAAAGGACAATCTCATGATTAATGCATGAATTAAGTAAATACGACTACTTATCCTAAAGTTATCCAACCTAAGTAGTATAGATTATAGTTAGTTTAATTATTAGTTAATCAACCAACCTCTCAAACCATTAATTTACTTGCTTTCTAAAAAATATAAAATATACAAAAAGAATCTTTTCTCAACCCCATAGACCTTTGTTAGATCATGATCGAGCCTTTCCCAACCAAATACACCTAGAGCATGAAAACATCCCCATAGTCTTCCTATACTACACTGCAACGATTAGGTACACTGCCTAGGGAGTTGTAAAACTTCTTCTTGAAGTCTAACGACAACCGCATCAAGTTTTTGGTGCCGCTACAGAGGAATAGCGTAGGTTTCAGATTCAATCTAGCTTAGGTCTACTTACAAGATTACTATCAATTAAGATTTAATTTCTTGGTCAAGTAAGCATATCTTTTAGTCTAATAACTCTAAATCGCTTGTTTGTTTCCATTTAATTCGTACCAAACCTACTCTTTCGTTGACCATCATGGGAGACGAAAATTCAAATCGACCCCGTACCTTAGGAGATTACTCTCGACATAGCCATGAGGGCTACCAAAATGCCATTGATCTTCCCAAAGGAAAAAAGGCCCCCCCTTGCGATCTGACACCATCCGGTTGGTGCAAAACAGATGTGCATTCCACGGACTTATGTCCGAAGACCCGATCCAACATCTTAAGGACTTTCTCATGATTGTAGATTCCATTAACCTTAATGGTGCTACAAGAAATACCACTCGTTTGCATCTATTCTGCTTTTCTCTTCGTGACCAAGCTATCAATTGGCTTGATCATCTACCCGCGGGATCCATCTCGAATTGGGATGATCTCACCACTCGTTTCCTTGCACACTTTTTCCCACTAGGAAGAACGGCTAAACTTCGAAAGGATATCTTGATGTTCCAACAATGTCAAGATGAATCTCTCTACGACACGTAGACTCGTTTTAAGGACTTACTCCAAAACGTTCCTCATCATGGTCTTGATCTATGGCTTCAAGTTCAAATCTTTTACGATCAATAGTCCGACTAACCAATCATATGGCCCATTGACTATGTACAGGCGGGAGACATAGAAAATTAAAGGCCGGGTAAGAAGCAAGAGGAAACCAGTAAGGCATTTACCCAACACTAAAGAATAAGAGCGTGAACGACCTAAATATATTTTTCCAGAAAAAAGAAAGTCACTGACTACATAATGTCCATTTAAAAACAAATTTAGAAGTATGGAGTGTCGAGTTAGATTCTTTAATGAGAATGGATTGCTATTGGAGTATGAGGTACGATTCACGTTTCCCAAAAGGCCTTATCAGGAGGAATTAGAGGCACGAATACTAAATTTAATTGATCATCAGGAAGAGCAAGTTAGACAATTGGAGGAAGATATGAGAAAAACAAAAGACACATTTATGTGTCTTGCGGATAGTTTAATAGCAACCCCTGAAAGAGTCAAAATAGAGGTACCAAGAGTTTTGTCCATCACAAATGACATGGTAAAATAAAAGGATTAAAATGATCCGGAGGTTGGTATAAAATGAAATAAATGTGTAGCCCATTTTATTAGAGATAAGGTGACAGAGTGGGAAAATATGTTGTAAGGCTAGAGAGAATAACAAACGCCACTAGTACTCTATAACAAAGTGAGCTTTCATCACACCACTCCATTAAAGTATGGAGGGGTATTTATAGTCCAAACCAACTAAAACTATACTAAAGTGTCTAAACTAGAGTCCTAGCGTGTTGACTATTTATAAACTAATAGTAATTCGGATATGTCACCTATTTTAAAGAGGCTAACAATCTTCCCCCAATATGTGGACATTCGGATTATTACAATGTTCCCTAATTATTGTACAAATACAATACAAATAAAGCTCTTCCAAAGCTGACAGATGTCTCTGAGGTTCTCCTATGTCTTGAAACATGTACTCCAGCATGGACTCTTCAGTGTCCTTTACTTGTAACAGGAACCATTGTAGTATGCATGATTTGATTAACTTTCCCCCAATATCATGCCAGCCAATGTCTTGAAAATCCATTCTTTAAAGTACTCCTTTTTTGGCGATGTAACAATGTATATAAACTATGAATATCATTTAAAAAGAAGACTTATTTTTGTAATAAACACTTAACAGCTCCTGGTAAATGTAGAAGAAATTATATAAATATAGTATTTAATAAAGAGGTTTATAATAATAATAAGTGGATAATTAGATAACAAAAAGAAGAGTAATACGAAGAAAAAAACATATAACACCACTACCGATTCACAACACCCCCCAACAAATCGGCCCCCAAGCAACATGCAACCCCACCCGCCCCCCCAACCCCACAATCTCCCCAACATCCCCAAATCATTACGCTCGAACCAATCTTCAACTTGACAATGACGAGCAACAAAAGCAAACACATAATAGAATTCAAACCCACACCCCATAGCCCACTGCTTCTTATCGATTGCGGTCTTGGTGAATAAAATAACCCGTTTAATAAAATCGGGTGAGCATGCGATGAAAATAGCGAAACAATTCTTCTCACGAATGCTGAATACTTCACAAACCAATACAAAGAAAATAAGATCTACAACTACGTTCCCTCCTGGAAAGATGAGATGGTAACATTCAAAGTCAACTAAGTCACTGATTGACCCATTCCCCCCATGATGGTTGCGAACTCTCCTCGAAGCATCATTGTTGTGTACGCACTTCAACGTCGAGAAGTTTCTTGTCTAAAGCATAAATCTTGAATTCAAACAAAGCATTACCCTCTTGTCTTTAGAAACCATAGAGGAGATGAAGAAAGAATCAAGAAAACTTGGTATAAATCTGCTTGTGAATGTTAGCATGAAGATGAGACAGGTTCGACAACCTAAATTATCTTGTCCCTTGTTCGTTGGTATTGGAACAGGCAAACTAATTTTCTCATAAGGTTTCGTTAAACTAGGGCCTCTCATAGAGACATAGACTAACCATTCCTGAAACGTGTTATTTGTAAACATGCCAAGGAGATTCTAATTGATGTTCACAAATAGGATTCTGTTTTCATAGCTATTCTACAAGTCCACGAAGGGTGGTTATATTTTCCCTATAGTCTTCTCAATATAAACCTCATGGGCATCCTTATTGTTCTTAAGTCTATAAGAAATAGGTTCTATGTCTAGCTTGAACATTCCTAGAGCAATAGTGGCAATAGGTTTTGAAACAGCAGTATCGACAACATTTTTTCCTTTAAGTTTCCTTAATTCATTTTCAATGCTGCAATAGCAAAAACCTTTTTTATGAAGTTGACATTTAAATCCGAAGTTTCAACAGACTTTAACATTGATTTTGTGCAATAAGAGAGTCACAATGTTCTTTAGATAAAACTACGGTCTTTTTAATTGAGTCAAATAGGTCATTGTAAATTTGATTTCAAATGCGCTCTTTCTTTTCTCTACATTTTCATTTTAATGAGGAGTAAGTTTTGCACATTATGCTCCAACTCAAAGTTTTATTCTTTCAATCTCATTAATGTCTTTCTTTACATTTTCCACACAATCTTTTCCACTCAAAGATTTAATCATATCATTCAACTTTCTGATGACCGTGTCATTTTCTTGTAACTGAGCTTTCAATTCATTTATTTCAAATAATTGATTAAATGTAGGAGCATTTTGGTTTTCACCAGAATTGTCCTTTTAAAAAATTTCTTGATTAACGTTGGAAATGCAATGCTTTACTAGTGTTGAATAACTTTTTTTACAAGTTTATCAGTTAAACATATTGTTCAATGAAATCTTTCATTTTGAGAAGCTCAGTCTCAGGTTCCAGACACATATTGCATTCAATCCACACATACTTATTCACATTAAGATATCAACAAAATTCACAATAAAATGCATAATTCTTGAGATAATGATTTGTTTCAAGGAGTTTTGATCATTATCAATACTAAGTTGTTTGATTTGAATTTCAAAACCGTTTTTGTCTATAAAACACTAATCAACAACAGCTTTCATTTGGTTAAAAACAGTTTGAACTTTAGTAATTTTATCTAGAAGAGTTATATCAAACGCACTAAAATGTATCTTTTAAAACTTTTAAAAAATAGAATTATTTCCATTACAAAAACAAGCTTTTGATGATCAAAACCGCCATCACCTGCCGATATACAACAGATTGGTCTTTTTTCACGGCCTTGTTAAAAACTGGCGAGACGAATTTAAGCTTTTTTAAGACTTTCACTTTACCAAACTTACCTTAGGAAGTTCACTAGGAGATTCAATTCTAACAGGTGTATGTGACTTAACAGATGTGTCGGGATTATAATTCAAATGTTTTAACCAGAAAACTTGTTCTGCAGACAATTCTTTTTGAGTAACAAAACGTTATACCATAAAACATCTTTTGATTTTTTATTCAACTTTGAATAACCATTGGAGAAATATTAAATTTTCTGTGTTACTACAATTGGATCAATTTGTTTATCAAGCATATATGAATCGACTACTCTACTTCCAAAATCAATGTCTCTTCTCATCAATCACAAAAATCACATCATGTTCCTTAGCAATAACACTACCATCATATAATGTTGGTTTAATCCACTGAAAGCTTTTCAAGATGGAACGGATTTGTGATAACTAAGAGCTTGTTTAATGCGTGTTATCATAAAAAACTTGTGGTTTCGTTTAGATATGCATTGCTTTCGTAGATCGAATACAACATATAAAGAAGCTTTTTTCCAGTTCTTTATTTGGTTTATCCAAAACAATTTCCAGTTAATGTATCTTAGATACTTTTTCTTTAAGATTTTTTTTGAAAACAATACGTTGTGATAAAGATTCAATTTCATTGACCTATTAAAAAGAGTTTCTTTAAGATAAGTGTTTTTAGTCATACAATAAGCAACGTACTTATTCTTAAATGTTTTGTTTTGGACGTGAACTTTATTTTTTGTTCCACTTATGTAAGACGGAACTTTCAAGTTTTGTGTTTATTGGAGTAGGTGGCGAGGCCAATCATAGACTGGAAACAACGGGAAAAAGGTTATGAAAAACCGAAAAAAAAACCTACGTGGCAATGTTTAATACTTTATTCTAATGTACCGTTTGTGTACGTGGAACTTTTTTCTAATGATCCGATTTGGTACGTGAACTATTTTATACAACTTTTTATAAACACATTATTAAACACGTGTTTAATACACACATTTTAAATATGTTGAAATATGCGCATAAATTCGTGGTACACCAAATGTGTATAAAAATGGTATAAAAACGTGAGTATAAAAACGTGTGTATAAAATAGTTCACGTACCAAAACGGAACATTAGAAAAAAGTCCACGTACCAAAACGGAACATTAGAAAAAGTATTAAACATGCCACGTAGGTTTTTTTTTGGTTTTATAACCTTTTTCCCGGTTTCCAGTCAAGATTGGTGCAAATTAACACAAAACTTGAAAGTTCGTTACATTAAGTGGAACAAAAAAAAGTTCACGTACCAAAACAAAACATTTAAGAAAGTACGTTGCTATTGTATGACTAAAACCCATACTCTTAAAGAAACTCTTTTTAATCAGGTCAAAGAAAATGAATCTTTATCAACAACATTAATTGTTTTCAAAACAAAATCTAAAGAAAAAGAATCTAAGTACATTAACATGGAAATTGTTTTGGAAAACCAAAATAAAGAACTGGAAAATATTCTTTATAAGTTGTATCGATCTACGCAAGCAATGCATATGCTAACGAAACCACAAGTTTTTTATGATAACACTCATAAACAAGCTCTTGGTTATCAAAATCCGTTCCATCTTAGAAAAGCTCATGGATTTAATCCAAACATATATGATGGTAGTTGTTATGCTATGGAACATGATGTGATTTCTGTGATGATGATGAAGAGACATTGATTTTGGAAGAAGAGAGTCGATCAAAGGATGCTTGATAAACAAAATGAACCGAAATTTAATTAAAACAGAAAATTACTATTCTCCCATTGATTATTCAAAGTTGAATAAAATAAAAGAAGATTATGGTAAACGTTTTGTTACTCAAAAAGAATTGTCTGCAGAACAAGTTTTCTGGTTAAAACATTTGAATTATAATCCCGACACATCTGTTAAGTCACATACACCTGTTAGAATTGAATCTCCTAGTGAACTTCCTAAGGTAAGTTTGGTAAATGAAAGTCTTAAAAAGCTAAAATATCATCTCGCCAGTTTTGACAAGGTCGTGAAAAAAAGAACCACATCTGATGCTATATCGACAGGTGCATGGGGTTTTGAACATACAAAAGCTTGTTTTGTAATGGAAATAATTCTATTTTTAAAAGTTTTAAAAGATACATTTAATGCGTTTGATAAAACTCTTCTAGATGAAATTACTAAAGTTTAAACTATTTTTAACCAAATGGAAGCTGATGTTGATCAGTGTTTTGTAGACAAAAACGCTTTTGAAATTCAAATCAAACAACTTAGTATTGATAATGATCAACTCTTGAAACAAATCATGTCTCAAGAAATTATGCATATTGCTATGAATTCTGTGGATATTCTTAATGTGAATAAGTCATGTGTGGATGAATGCAATAAGTGTCTGGAACTTGAGACTGAGCTTCTCAAAAAGAAAGATTTCATTGAAAAATATGTTTACGATAAACTTGTTAAAAGTTATTCAACACTAGAAAAGCATTGCATTTCCAACTTAATCAAGAAATTTTCAAAAGGACAATTCTGGTGAAAACCAAAATGCTCCTACATTTAATCAATTATTTGAAATAAATGAATTGAAAGCTCAATTACAAGAAAACGATACGGTCATCAGAAAGTTGAATGATATGATTAAATCTTTGAGTGGAAAAGATAGTGTGGAAAATGTAAAGAAAGACATTAATGAGATTGAAAGAATAAACATTGAGTTGGAGCATAATTGCAACTAACTCACTAAAAATGAAGAAATAAAGAAAAGAAACGATGAGCATTTGAAATCAATTTACAAAGACCAGTTTGACTCAATTAAAAAGACACGTGTTCGATCCAAAGAACATTGTGACTCTCTAATTGCTCAAATCAATGCAAAGTCTGTTTGAAACTTCGTATTTAAAATGCACAACTTCAAAAAAAGGTTTTGCTAAGGCAGCAATGAAAATGAATTGAAGGAAAACTTAAGGAAAAAATGTTTGTCGATAACGCAGTTTCAAACCTAATTGCCACTATGCACTAGGAGAATGTTCAAGCTAGACATAGAACCTATTCTTATAGACCTAAAACAATAAGGATGCCCATGAGTTTATCCTGAGAAGACAATAGAAAAATAACAAACACCCTTCGTTGTACTTGTAGAAATACGCTAGAAAACAGAATCCTATGAACCTCTATTAGAAACACCTTGCATTGTATACACAACACGTTCAGGATTGTTAGACTATGTCCTCAAGATAGTGCCCTAGTTTAACCGAAACCTAATGAGAATTAGTTGCTGTCACACCACCGAACAAGGACAAGAAATTAGTTGCGAACCTGTCACATCTTCAAGCAACATCCAAGCAGATTATACCAAGTTGTTCCTATGATTTCTATCTTCATCTACCACTAAGGTTTCTTAAAGACAAGAGGGAAATGCCTTTGTTTGAATTTCAAGATTTTATGCTTAAGACAAGAACTTCTCGAGTATATTTGCGAACACAACAATGATGTCTTCGAAGTTCGCAACCATCATGGTGGAAATGTGTACATCCGAGACTTAGTTTGACTTTGATGTTACCATCTCACCTTCCAGGGGGAAGTAGTAGTAGACTAATTTACTATAGTATGGTAAAGAAGTATTCAGCATACTGAGAAGAAATGTTCTAATTTCTCGCGCATGCACCCCCGAACTAAATATTCACCAAGCCCGTAATAAAAGTAACATGGTCATTGGGTGTGGTTGACTTCTATAAATTTTTGGCTATGCCACGTCATAAGACAAGTAGAAGATGTTTTCGAGCTACAT
The DNA here is from genome assembly GCA_026074375.1 of Tanacetum coccineum. Classification (NCBI taxonomy): domain Eukaryota; kingdom Viridiplantae; phylum Streptophyta; class Magnoliopsida; order Asterales; family Asteraceae; genus Tanacetum; species Tanacetum coccineum. The sequence continues at coordinate 12,813 of BQNB010074475.1, read as the reverse complement.
CAAAGTTTCAGAATTTGCTCAAGATTGGATGTTGGTTTGAGGGGAAAGCAGATTCAGAAACACGCCAAAAAGGAGTCTAAAAATAAAGTGATTTTCAAGACAATCAGCATGAATTGAGGTAAGTTTAATCCAACCTCATGCATACTACAATGTACCTGTACAAGAAAGTACGACTGAAGATCCAAGCAGGAGTACAAGATTTTCAAGACAAGGAAACTCAGAAGACATCCTTCAGCTATGGAAGACTTATTTGTATGGTAATTGTACATAAAATTGTGAACATGTAAGTAAATTCCCCGCGTAAGTCCCATATTGGGGGAAGATTGTTAGCCTTAAAATAAGGAGACAAATCCGAATTACACTAGTTTAAAAATAGTCAAACACGCAAGGACCTAGATTAGACACTTTATGTATAGTTTAGTTTGTATTTGGACTATAAATACCCCCCTCCATACTTTTCATGGAGGGTTTTAAGCTCACTTTTGAAAGTGTAAGTGTTATGTTATCCTCTACTATCTTACACATATTTTCCCATCTCTTTCACCTTATTCTCTAATAAAATGGCTACACATTTATTTCATTTTATCCAACCTCCGGATCCATTTTAATCCTGTATTTACCATGTCATTTGGAATTTAACGAAAACTCTTTGAACCTCTATTTAGACCTATAGTGGGTTGCTATTAAACTATCCGCAAGACACATAATGTGTCTTTTGTTTTTTTCATATCTTCCTCTAATTGCCTAATTTGATCTACCTGATAGTATCAATATAAATTCATTATTTTGTTCCTCTGAATTCCTCCTGATAAGGCCTTTTTGGAATCGTGAATCCTACCCATCATACTCCACTAGCACTCCCTTACCCTCATTAAAGATTCTACTCGACACTCCATACTTTCTAACTCCTGTTTTAAAATGGCATCTATGTAGTCAAGACTTTCTTTTTCGGAAAATATTAGGTCGTTCCACTCTTCTTCTTTGTGTTGGGCTAAATCCTTAATGGTTTCCCATGCTTCTTCCGGCCTTAATTTTCTATGTCTCCCGCCTGCTACATAGTCAATGGCCATCTGAGTGGTGTAGTCGACCGATGATCGTAAAAAGAATTGTTGAACTTGAAGCCATAGATCAAAACCATGATGAGGAACTTTTTGGAGTAAGTCCGGGTACTCTGTGGGCTCAGATTATCCACCTTATCCTTTATATCACCTATAGGCTCATCATATGCATCTAACCATGACATGCACTTAGGTATCATAACTTTAACCACCTCATTCTCAACTAATTGAGCCTTTAAGTTTACTATTGTTTGGCCAGAAATAGTGCTAGTTGGGTTTTTACACTGTTTATCACAGTGGGCACAATCCTCAATGGTTTCCCATGCTTCTTTAGTACTTAATCTCTTAAGGTTCCCACCTACTGCATAGTTAATGTTTATTTTGGTATATCTATCGACATGATCATAAAAGAATTGAGCTAGGGACCATAAATTGAGGCCATGATGAGGGGAACTTTGGATTAGGTTTTTAAAACGAGTCCACGCATCGTAGAGAGATTCATATTGATGTTGTTAGAACATCAAGGTGTTATTTTAGAATAGGAAGGTTGTGTTTCATGGTGGGTTTTCAGAAGGGTTGGTTGGTGGTATTTCATACATCATGATAGTGAATGAAAGATTGATTTACAAAACAAAGGGAACAAAGAGAGGATAAAGTAAGAGAAAGCTAATTAACAGAAATTAAATCTCACTTGATAGGAATCTAGTGAGTAGAACTAAGTTAAACAATAATCGAAACCTAACTATTCCCCATGCAGCAACGCCAAAAACTTGATGCGGAGGTTGTGAAGACTTCACAGGAAGTTTTACAATCCCATAGGCAGTGTACCTAGTCGTTGTGGTATAGTATAGGAAAGACTTGGGGTTGTTATCGTTCTCTAGGGGAATAGGTTGGGAAGGCTTGAACACGGTCTAACAAAATTCTAAGGGGTTGAGAGAAGATTATTTTTGTGTTTTTATATTTATAAGAAAGTAGGTAAATATCATGGTTTTAAGAGGTTGGTTTATTTTAGCTAATTAAACTAAATATAATCTAAACTACTGGTGATAACTTTATGATAAAAAGATGTATTTACCTAATCATGCATTACTCATCAGATTGCTTCTCCTAGATTTGTTGCTTTGTCACACTTGTGATGATCTGTGTAAGTATTTTCTAAGTCATGGACGAATTACACGAACCCGCCGTCTATTTAATATTCCGTTAAGGCAACACACAAGTAAGGTAGTATGAAGACTATTACAAGGCCCCTAAGAGTATATTAAATGCATGTGAAATATCTTAAGAGGGATCAACCATATTAGGGGTAAGGTAGTATGAAGACTGTTACCGATGGTATCATTTCTACACACTCACGTTTCCCTAAACGTCTACGCTAATTTAATATCTTATGGCTAGTTTTCTAAAGCCTAACGCGCACATCCATCAATAAGAAGCAACATCAAAAGGATCTACAACCTAAGTTTCATGCAATCATAAGTAAATACAAAGGAGGGTTTATCCTAGCATGTTATAAAGAAAGCAAGAGCATAAATCAATCACACAACACATAGACATATTAAATGATTAATGATAAATAATCTTACTTGATTAAAAAATGGATTGATGGTAGTTACAATAGGGTTTTGAGGCCCTAAAAACGACCTAAAAAGCTGCTAGAAACACTAGGGTTCGTCTCCTAAAAGTTATAGAAAGTTACACACTTAAACCCTAAAATCGGTTTTGTATATATAGTAAAAACGGTGTGACGGCGTCGCTTTGAAGTCGTGACGCCGTCTCGCCATGTAGATGATTCTAGATCCTCTTTAAGTCGGCCACATCTTGATGCCGTCGCGAAATTCCTGACGCCGTCACTATATAGATCACGACGGCGTTGCTTTACGCCTGCGACGCCGTCTCCAGGAACTATACGCATAAATCTTTAAGATATTTTGTATAGGTCCGTAATCTTATCCTTTTCTTCTCCAAATGAGCCCAAGTCACGTGTATTTCCTCCAAAAGCCATCCAAGTGCTAAAACCCTGAAAACAAATGATTCAGCACATAATGTGGGCATATTTGCATGATTTATGGGGTTAAATGACCCTGAAATAGTGTATAAAATGACATCTCATCAAGTTGCAAGACATATTTTATCTTTCGGTTTATTTCCTAGTTTCATCACATATACGCCTCTTTTTCTCAATATCCTCAACCTATGAACTTTTTTCATCGTTTAAATTATTTTGCTATCGTGTTCGGTAAATATTACTTTGCACTTATTATCACATATTTGACCAACACTTAGCAAGTTAAATTTTAGATTATCTGCGTGCTTAACATTTTCAATAATGAGGGAGTCATGAGAAATCGTACCTTTGCCTATGATGTTACCACGTAAATTACTTCCGAAAATAATATTACCTCCGTTGTATGCTTTGTCTGTAGAGAATAGCTTTTGGTTACCCGTCATGTGTTTTGAGCATCCACTATCTTTAATCCACTCGTCGGGCTCCAAATTAATTCCCAAGAATATCTCATTAGACGCTTGAGCTATGAGACAATTTTCGTCTTTAGTCTTTTTTCCTTATCTTCCCCACTATCAGCGACCATGCCTTCCTCCGACAAAAGCCCTTTGGTTCTTGCTTCTTGGTGGCTTTGTGAATTCTCCGATGAGGTGATTTGGATCTCCGTATCTAAAACATTTTCTTTCGCTTTTACCATTTTTGTCATCTTTACTTCTTTGGAAAGACTTTCTTTCATCGCGTGGTTGTCTGAAAAACTTCTTGAAGTCTCTTGTTGGATCGTTTACTGAATAGATCTTAACCTTTAGCTTGTAAAGGGTTTGTTCCCTTAGATAATTCTAAAGCAACAATAATGAAACATGTAAAGGGTTTGTTCCCTTAGATAATTCTAAAGCAACAATAATGAAACACTGATTTGAACACTATTGATTATGCGGAAACTATCAATATGCTAAGAAGAACAATATTAAAGAATCACAAAATGAAACTTATATATCACTTGAATCTGCCTAGGATTACAGATTACAAAGACTATGATTGCTAATCGATCTCTATTGATCTTTGTAAGAACAATAATTTCTACTAACTATGCCTAGGGTTCCTTTTATAGACTAAGGAAACCCTAATGGGCTTTACAAAACGCGTATAAAGATCATGCATATCCTTTCCTAAGATATCTCATGCATATCTTATAAACGGTACTAACTATTTTATACTAACGGTACTAACTATCTGATCAGTACTAACATTTTGTACTGTCAGTACAAATTACAACTAGCGGTACTAACTAATATAACTAACGGTACTAAGTTAGGAATGCATAATTCCTAACAATCCTCCCCTAAACATGATTGTTGAACTTGTTTAACTTCATGTTTCTTTAGTGTAAACATCTTGTAGACCAGGAGGATGTATCCAAACACTCTGTCAAATCTTGATCTGATCTTTGATAATTTTGACATCTTCAGCTATCCATTTTTATCTGCAACATATCTTCTCAGCAACACAGCAACATCCAACTAAGTTGGCTTTGTAGTTTTTGCAAACTACCAGCCATTAACGGATTTGATATTCCTTTACCAGTAGCCGTTTGCTCTGGGATAGCCAATTCTTCATTGTAAACAACAAGGTGAATTAATAGCCTTATAGTTTTGAGTAAACTATCAACTATCAACGGATTTGATTTGTCTTTACCAAAATCCGTTTGCTTTTGGACTTGTCAATGCTTCATTTCCATAACATGGTGCATTAATAACCATATAGGTTTTAGCAAGCTATCGGCTATCAACAGATTTGATTAGTCTTTACCAGGAACTGTTTGATCCTGGACTAGCCAACTCTTAACTGTGAAGCAAGATGAGTTGAGAACCATACAATTTTTGGTAAATTGTCAACCATAAACGGATTTGATAAGTCTTTACCAGAAGCCGTTTGCTTCTGTACTATCAATTCTGATGTCTATTAGACATTTGTGAAATTGAGACCATTTGTTGTGTGGTGGTTAGCTAACAACACCCAGAACCCTTTAACACTTCCATTCCCAGCATTACACTTCATTAATGGTCTGTTAGCTTAATGAATTTTAACCAAAGTAGTGGCAAAGCATACTTCCTCTTTCAACCTCCAATCCCAAATCAAGCATTCTTTGCAACAATTCCTTGGAGAGAGGGTACCTTCTTTCAACTAGCATGTAGATGGATGTCCCATCCTTAAGCTCTAGTATGCAAACTCCACAAGCTTCATACAGTCTCCATCTAAAAATATCCCTTTTCTGTTAATGTTTACAGACATCACCTTGATCACATTTTTCCTTCTGCTTGATGATTCTATCATAATATATAAGTCTCTCCCCAAAGATCACTCAATACCTTCTGGTGTGATTTCTAAGTACTGCTTCATCACCAAATCATATAAATGAAACCAAATCTTGCCTATAAAAATAGGAAGTCCCTCCATAATAGTTGAAATGCCCTAAAGTGCCCATTAACTATGTAGACAACAAGGTAATCCTCATCTAGTGATGAAACCTTGTGCAACTTAGAAACAAAAGATTTTGTCTCCATAATCTCACTATCTAAGGTACTATCAAATGTAACAATCCTTAGACATTTTCTGTGTTATCATCACTATCATCATTTGGCTGTGGTCTTGGCCTTTTTCCAAAAACATCTTCACAGAATGACCACTCTTAGCCTTCTTCTTTGTACCCTACCTGATCATTTCTTGTTCACAGGTACCTTTGTTGTGTCTTCTTCCCTTGGAGTTTCATTGATTACCCTCTTCTTTTTAGGGTCTTTAGATTATTCATTCATCTCCTTAATCTGTCTCTCATCCTCAGCAGAACCAATAGCAATAAAGTCTTTATCAGACCTTTTAACCTTTTTATACAGAACTTATATTTCTTCAAAGTTATTGTTCTTTAAATCAACATGCTTCTTTTGTCCTACATGCTTCAGATAGGTCATCATTTGGTTTCTTAGCTGAGTTCTTGTTGGTGGTCTGCTTCTGATTGCAGCAGCTCACTTTTGTTAAGCAAGGAACCTCCTTTGATAGCAATAGTATCATAAAGAAATTTGGCTCTCTCTTCACTGTAAAATGTTCTCCTTCTTCCTCTTGAAGCCTTGCAGCTAGAAGTCTATCAGCTTCAATTCTAGCCTGAATATCATCAAAATCTTGTATAAGAGCAGCCTTTGTAGCTTCTTCCTCATCTAACTTTTTCATCTCCTCTTCTACTTCCCAATCCTCTTGTACCTTTCAGGCTATTTCTTCACCCTTAGCAAGCTGATCAAACTTTCTTTCAGCTTCATCAACTCCTCTATACCAGCTCTGACTACGAACTCAGCTTCTTCCTCAGTGACTTTCTTACCTTTGTCTTAGGATCAATTTAGAAGAGGCTTCAATGTAAGTACAGATCTGGTGATGTAAAGCCCTTGGTCTAGTCGGAATCTTCATCATCTTTGATCGAACACCTTTTTGTTTAGCCTTAGTTTGGCTCATAGATACCAAAAACTCAGCAATGGTCTCATCATCTCTAAAAACAGTTGTAGGAGCAGCACTTTCATTTGAATTTCCATCTTTTGGCTCAGCAGTACCTTCATCAAGCTATCGGTACAACACTACTTCTTTTGGCATAGCGGTACTAAACTTCAGCAGACACAACCACTTTCTTTGTCTTTCTTTTCAAGGCTACTTCCAGAGACTTCACCCTTTTAACTAGAGTGAGAACTGCTTTCCCATAGGTATTCTTTGTATGATGCAGCTCTTTCTCTAAATTATCAATCCATGTGACCAGCTTGGGTACAAGTACCATCAATTCCTTAAGTTGCAAACTGTCCTCAGCACTTCCTGAAGTGTAACCTTCATGGAGAGGAGCTTCATAGGACCTGAGTGAAGACTCATGTATGTTACCACTGTCCAACCCTGCATCTATGCCAGAGGTTGTAGTGGTAGCTCCCTCAGTTTCAACCCCCACACCTGTGGTGGTTGCCTCATCTGCGACATTGGTGAAAGTAGGACTCTAAGACTGAGGAATCTTAGTTTCTTGTTTGTCAATTTGCCTAGGTGGTGATGGTTATTGAGGTGGTTCAGTGGTAGCTGGAATTGGTGGTTATGATGTGGATGGAACTGGGTCAATAGGTGTGGGATTGGGTTCAGGTGGGTTTGCTGAGCCTTCACCTTGATCCTCAGATGCACCTGCCAACATTGCAAGCAGCAATGGTTTATGTTCCCCTGCATAACCCCTTTTCATAATTGCAAAAAGCTTTTTAGTCAAAGTTGGGTCTAGATATTTTCCATTATTATCAGTAGTTATATCCAAGATAATTTGTAAAAATCTTGGATACATTATAAATTTAGTATTACTCTCTATGTTGTGAACCATTCCATCAAAAATTAATTTTGAAAAATTATAAACCCTATTAATGGATAGACAGATCAATGCAGTAGCAATAGGACTACCAAATTGATCCCATCCACTAGACTTAGGGCTTAAGCAATGTAGAATGATGTGAATTAAAAACTTCCATTGGGGTGTAAAATTCTTTTTCCAAAAAGTAAGTTTGCCCTCAGAGACATACCCTAATGTAGCTAACCCATTATAAATTTTAGCATCAGGTAAATTACTAATACCTGTTGCATCTGCCAATTGAAGTTTACTTTTGACAGATGCCTCAGTAATAGTATACTCATTATTATCAATAGATGTTACTAACTCTTGAATCCCATTAGCAAGTGTTCTGATAGTGGCAGTCTGCTAGAACTGTTTGACTAGGGAATCATAGATAGTGGGATTATGAGTTAAGGAATACCTTAGAGAAGTACCTTTGAGGAAGTCTACTATCTCAGTAAAACCCACACTTTCATTGGGTTTCTTTAGAAAAGCAACCATGTTATGCTTATCCGAATACTTCAAAGTAGCCATCTTGAATACATGAGGAACAGAAGTTGTGATTAATTGAATCTTAGTGTTGGGTTTGGTTCGTTTGAGTAACTAGGTGCTGGGAGAGAGTGGCAATTGAATTTATATAGATGATAAACAAGGTTTCTGTTTGGACCGACTGTAAAAATAGTTTCTTTATAGGAAAGAAAGATGTTTTAATGAATAAAATTCAGTAATTATCTAAATAGAAGACCTCTATGAGAAGTAATTGCCATAAAAATCTCTAACGGTAATATTTTAATTAAGAAAAATCAATTTTCCCTCACCAGCACCAACGATCATCTACCAGTATTAATATTGGTCTACCAGAATTAATATGATATCCCAGTATTAACTTTTGTCTACCAGTAGTAATAATGATATACCAGTATTAACCTTTGTTTAACGAGAATTAAGCACTTACAACCCAGATATAAGAGAAATTATTAGTACAGCTTCCATCCATCCTTAAATCCATGCTTTTCCTGAAAAAGTTAGTCCAAAAACAAGAAAAATACCGCAAGACATTTTCATAAGGCAGTATTAACCTAAACTAAATATCCTAACTACCAGCATTAATATCCTATCAGTATTAATTCTAACTACAAGTACTTACTACAAATACAAGCTTTACAATCTAACCTCCCCTAAAATGTAGCTACAGATTTAACATTCCAATGCTAACCATCAAAAAGTTAAATCTTGTGACATCAAATCCTTTGGTGAGAATGTCTGCAACATTATAGTCAGTGTGAATCTTGATAACTTCTATCAGTCTTTTCTCATAGCAATCTCGTATGAAATGGAATCGAATCTCGATATGCTTGGTCTTTAAATGAGTAATAGGATTCTTGATAACACTTATAGTGCTCTCATTATCAATATGAATTTTGGTGTTCATGAAATTAAAGCCACAATCCATCATCTGATTCTGTATCCATAGCACTTGCCCACAACAGTTAGCAGCTGCAACATATTCTACCTCAGTAGTAGAATTTGCCATAATTGTCTTCTTCTTGCATTGCCAAGATATCAATCTTCTACCAAGAAATTGACAACCACTTGTTGTTGATTTCCTGTCAAGGCTGGCTCCTCCATGGTCACTGTCTGAGTAAGCTTTTAATTTAAAAGGTGAATCCCTAGGATACCATAACCCTAGTTGGGTTAATGTTTAAGGTACCTAAAGATCCTTTTTACTGCATTTAAGTGTAAAGCTTTTAGAGTAACTTGATGTCTAGCACAGGCACAGACAGCAAACATAATGTCTGGCCTTGAGGCAGTCAAATACATCAGGGAACTAATCATAGATCTGTAGACATGGACATCTACATCTACACCATCTTCATCCTTGACCAGTGGTTTATTAGACTCAATAGGAGTAGTAGCTGTTTTGATGGACTAAAAATCAAAATTCTTTAAGATGTCAGCTACATACTTGTCTTGACTAATAAAGATTCCATCAAGATCAAACATCTAATTAGGACCAGTTCCTGTCAAATTTGGTTGATCTTTAAGAAAATTGTTGTGCAGATTCTCTTCTACCCTTTTGGTCCTTTTGTTGTATACTCTAAAGGCTTTACTAGTCGTAGAGTATCCAAGCAAATAACCTTCATCAGATTTCCAATCAAATTTGCCCAAGGAATCTAAGCTGTTTAAAATGGTCAAGGGGCACCCAAAAGGTCTCATAAAACTAATACTAGGTGAGTTACCTATTAATAGTTCATAAGGTGTCTTATTTTGAGGTTTGGTCACCAATACCCTATTTAGTACATAGCAAGCAGTATTAACTGCCTCTACCCAAAAGGGGATAGGTATAAGTGAGTCTGCTAACATAGTTCTAGCTACCTCAATTAGGGTCCTAATTTTCCTTTCTACAACAGCATTCTGCTATGGAGTTCTAGCTACACTAAACCCCCTTTTGATTCCTTTCTTAGCACATAATTCATTCATAGCATGATTCTTAAACTCTATCCCATTATCACATCTAATGATTTTAACATTATGATTCAATTG